>LQRL01122531.1:0-19551 GCA_001703475.1 Hydroides elegans
CGCAAACGAAAACGGATGCTATAACGCACACATGGAGACAGTTGAAAAGAAAACAGTGAACTCGGTTTAAGCAAAACGGATACAAAACGCAGACGCAAACTCAAACGGAGACCCAAACGCGTACATGGAGACGCCACTTAAAACTCTATCATATATTAAAATATAATCAATAACAAACTATAAAACCATATTTTGTAAAGTTTTAAATGCAATTTTTGTTCTCGCAACTTTTTTATGGCCACTAAGAACAGAAACTGACCAAAATGACTCACTATATTCTGAAGTCGCGTTGTTTTGCATTAAGTAGTATTGTTGGGGTTCCTAGTGTTCATAGGAGCTTAAACTGTCCAAAATAGAAAATTGCATAAATTAAAAGGAAATGTTGACCACTCCTCGTCCATGAGACTTCGTTTACTTACCTAGAGTTAACATTAGTATATTGGACAAATGTATTTTTGAGCTTTACCACGTGTCGTGTCGAATGACGATGCATGCCATAGATCTCCATATTCTCCTGTTTTGAGGCATTCATGGAGGTGAGACCAGTCAATTGGATGATATTGCCGCTACAATGCAATCTTGGTCTCCCTCTTCCGCCTTTGCCCTCCACAATGTCTTGCCCTCCACAATGCTTTGGTTAATATAACCATTGACTAGTGTAGGAGATGATGTTTTCGCCAATGAAATTAAAAATCTGTCGGTAAAGTCAGTCAAGGGTGGCACAATACAATCTTAGCAAGGATATTGGCTGGTTTATACATATAAGTCACACTCATAGAGTTCACTAATCTGGATGGACGTCCGGTTATTTTATCAGGCGACTTCATTGTGCACTGGGACAACCCCATTAATCCTCATACACGTCAATTGAACGATTTTTTTAATAAATATAGACTCAAGCAGCATGTATAGGAAGCCACTCGCTCGAAAGGACACATTTTTTTCGTGATTCGGATAATCTGCAATTGTCGGATATTAATTTCGGCGACATGATTTCCGATCATCACCTCATATGATGTAATGTCGCTTTCGAAAAAGATCGGAAAATTCAACGTACTGTGTCTTACAGCAAAATCAAGGATTTCAATATAAACGCTTTCAAGACCAACCTAAGTCACTCTCCTTTTCTCAAAAACCGTTTGATGATTTGATGGTTTTATATAATAACGAACTTGAGTAACTACTCGATAAACATGCCCCGTTGTTTCACGTCGCATTAGGGAAACACCCAGAGAGCCATGGTGCACTCAGGATCCAGCCAAACAGAACATGCTAACACATGCGAATATTCGAACGAAAATGGCATTAATCACGTGAAACCACCGATCTAAGCATATTCCTGTATTACAAACAAAATTTCATGTAAGCTTTATAGAACACAAAATCAGAGTATCTGTGTAGTGCGATCGCTAATCATATTCAGGATCAACGATCTTTATTTAAAAAGTTAATAAAGTAATGCATAGAAATAAAAAAAATCCAATGCCAGAGCACTCATCTATCCAAGAATTAGCCAACAATCAGTGATTTTTTTTTCAGACAAAGGTGTCAAAAATAGGAGAAAAATTCTCCAAAAACACGTCAGATAGCACTTTCGAATACGATGGTGGTAGTTTTATTCAGATCATGGACAGCTTGCAACCTCTCAAGTTAGAGGAAGTCATTAACTGATCGAAGAAATCCTGCGAGATTGACCGTTTTGAACAGAACTGGATAACAACCACGCAGTTCTTGTGTCATTACTCGACCTATCGGCGGTTTTTGACACTGCGGTTCACGAAATCCTCGTAAAGCGCCTTCGAGAAACACATGGCCAAGCCGGCCAAGCGCTAAATAGGTTTGCCTCATATCTTGCAGATAGGTCGATGCAGGTGTGTGCCAATGGGGGAAATTCAGATGAAGTTATTTTGGATGTTTCCCTCCCAGGGTTCTCAATTAGGTCCCCGTCTCTATAGTGATTATACGCAGCCGATAGGTCGATTGATTTGGATCCTCGAAAACATTTTTCACGGAAACGCCGGCTTCACCCAACTCCTACGCCTGGATACATCGCCATCAGGCCTGCGTGATGCTATGGATCATCTTTCATTGAGTAAAAACAGTATATGCAAATGGATGTATGACAACAAATTGAAACTTAACCCCGAAACAACCAAATTTTTAGTGATATCTAGTCAACCAAATCAGCCAAAATATAAGATAAACACGCTTGATCTTGACGATAGCTCTGTTCCCAAAGTTGAAAGCGCTCACAACCAAGGTGTGGAGATCGATTCGACACTTCAGCTTGACACCCCCATAGCGAAAAATAACCAAGATTTGCTATTTTATATCGGTTGGATCATGCACATTCGTAAATATATTCCTCAGGATGTAACAAAGTCACTTATGCATACTTTTATCTTAAGTAGACTAGACTATTGCAATGATATTTTAGTCGGTTTACCAAAGAACTCGCTTAATAAATTTCAAAGAGTGATGAACACCGCGGCTCGTCTAATCGTTGGTAAAAGAAAATATGACCATATATCTGATTCATTACATCAATTTCATAGGTTACCTTTTATAGAACCTGCAGATTGTAAGGTTTTAACAATAGTTTACAAAGCCCCTCACAATATGGCGCCGGTGTATTTATCCCAGCTCATTTTTTTTAATCTGCGCCTCGTACCTTGAGATCCTAGAATAAATGTCTTTTAGACCCCGAAAGTATCGTAACAAATATTGTGCTCGATCGTTCCAATATATGGCCCCTAAACTCTGGAACGAGCTTCCATTGAATCTTTGCTCTGCACCTTCTTTTCAGGTTTTTAAAATAATCTTTAAATTCACTTATTTTGCAAAGCACATTTTTAGTAAAGTTTAGGTAGTCATGGCAGTAATATATATGTTGTTATAGTATTTATCTTTAAATAGGTGATGTATTTTATCATCTGCATTATTATTGTATTAGTATTGTATTATTTGTATGTTATAAACTATTATATTATGTATTACACAGTGCTAAGGTTATATAAGCGCTTTACAAGAAAAATAAAAATGATATGAGTATTTTCTCAAGGAGTAGGAGTTTCAGTATGTGATAATTCTTTATACCCTTACATAAAATGTAATCTCCGCCCTTGATCAAATATTCTGAAACTGTTATAAACTCATTTTTTACGATGATAATGATGATGATGATGATGATGATGATGATGATGATGATGATGATGATGATGATGTTTCTGATGATGAAAGAGCCAATGCCTAATTATCTTTCTTGGTTTTGTTTGTTTAATTTGTCGTCGTCAAAACCAAGATATGTTATATATATATATGTGTGTGTTCCGTTTATCCATCCTTGGACACCGACATGTGTCGTGTTTCGGTTTTTGCCGTAAACAAAAATATTAAAGTTCAATTATTGCAAAACTGATCCGTATTGACGGTTGAGACGTTTTTTTTGTTTTTGTTTTGTCGAATTGATCTTAAATATTATCATGTCTATAAAACGCTCAAATCAAACAATTTCCCCTCAACGATATCTCTGCAAATTATTTAAAGTGATACAAAGTATAATCGGCCATATTGAGCACTTGCACATAAAATCATATACATAGGTTTATTTTCGAAATTACCCAAATGTTCAGTCATACAGACTATGTGACCAACAATACAGAAATGAAACAGCGAAAAAAGCTGTAATAAACAAGAGAACACATATGTGGTGTTGTATATTGACTCATTACCTTAAATGAGTACTACGAACCATACAAATTAGGTTGATTGTAATTATGTAAAAATCCAAAAATCAGAGCAATGCCCCTGAAAATTATGATGATAAGGATTCTTTCAATAACACAGTCACTGTATTTCTAGGAAACGTATTTCCTAATAGCACTGTCGGTGTCAAAAACTTGATAGAACTCGAGTCGACGGCATTTTGTCGATAGGAAGAGGCCATCTGGACACTATAAATCGACATAGAACGCCCTGAGGAAACACCTATACAAGGCACTTATTTTGCTCATAACCACATTCGCATACGACACAATGACGCTCATACAAAGACCCGGAGACTCGAGGTGTTTGAAATGCGCTGCCTTAGAGCCATTCTATGGGTGACCCATAGAGAAAAACTAATAAACTATAACATCCGTAAGGCCTCTCTGGTGAAAACGTTATTACCGAAGTGGTAAAGCAAATACGGCATAGATGTTTTGGTCATGTCGCAAAACGGTTTCGTAAAAGCTACCTCGCCAAAACCTACAGAGAAAAGTTTACACATCCGACAGCGAGACAGACCAAACACGAAATGGATCATCAAAATTTACAGGGTTCCATATCGATAACGCAAAGCGCAGAGCATAGGACCGCGGTGATTGGCGTTCAGTCAATCGTCCGGAGTTAACAATTGGACGAATGGTCCTGATCATTTAAGTAAAAAGTCAGTTAAGTCAATATTATGTATAGTTATCAAATAAAGATTGGATTAAACCTAAATATTTGGTTGTAGAATAAAGACATACATTATGCAACTATAATACTGTATTTATCACTACGGGATAACAAAATGAATATGTATATATATAAATGATAAAAATACAATTATAAATACAATTATTCTGCGACAGGACATTACTAACAAATGATACCTTTGCCAGATTAAAATCATATACCACTCATTTAAGACTTAATTCGGTACTCATATAATAAAATGTTGTTACTTTTAAATAGTTTTCAAACTATTTTAATGGAAATTAATAGAACAAGCACCTATAATATAAAATCAACATTAAATAAATATAGCATCTAATGCTATATTTTACCGATGATGTCGCGTTGATAAGTAAACAGACGGATAGTGACTATGCTCAATATATTACGATATGACAATTTGCATGATTAAACCAAAAAGAAAATAAACTAAAATTAAACATATCAACTACCCTAATTTAACGATTTCGAGACATCTCGGCCCGAATTTAATCTCGGCCCATTTACGAATTCGGCCCATTTTCAATATGCTTCAATCTCGGCCCCCTTTCAAACTCGGCCCATTTTCTATTGATAACAAAAACAAACAATCTCGGCCCATTTTTGGGGGAATATTTACCACTACGTTTAACTCAAATAGACATTTTACATAAACTTTTTTTTTCAAAAATACTAATTACACGTTTGAAATACATGTGTATTATTTAATTGCAATAACATTGTACGTTGAATTATGACGTCTCTGTATTTTTATATTTGATTGCAATCGCATGTAATTGCATTTATAGTGTAAATTTGTGATTGCAAATACATTATCCTCATATATCTAATTGATACTATACCTAAACGTTCCTGTGATGTTGATTGATACGTTAATTGCGCTTGGAGGCTGCTTTGATTTGTTTGATTTGAAACCTGCAAGGGCGCTTTCATCACATTTCACCCATTGTTATTCAACATAAAACAAGTTGTCACGTATTGAGATTACTTTGATAAAAACTTCTAATTGAAAATTGCAATTAGGCATGCATATCATTATTAAAGAGGTGCATTCAAGTCTCAATGGTATATGGTTAAGGATAAATGATATGATTTGATGAACAATTAAAATGGATAAAGTTTGCATAAAGTGTGATAGTGAAATAAGATAAAAGCAACACGTGTTGCAATGTGGACGTTGCTTACAATTAGGGGTGTGTTCCGGGACACTTTATGTCGGGCCGGGCCGGGCCGAGCCAGACCATTTCTTCGGACCGGGCCGGGCCAGTTCGGAACAACACATTGCATATAAGGCATATATATACACTGGAAATACGACCTCTATAGGTGGCTACAACTGAGAAAATTATGGAATTAAACGATTGCATGTTCCAGAAATCAACATTTTAAGCCAAAAATCTGGAATTTGAAATTTACATAAAAACACCTCGAATCTTTTAAACCTAAAGTCCCAGTTTTTCCAGGTCAAGTTAATTGAATAATTTGATGTAAGTCTAATCTTTAAGAAGTGCTCGCGCCATTGGCGCTCGTATATACAATACATACGGTTTCATTTTAATCCCTTGCATAACACGCCATTTGGGTGGTGTCAATGAGAATTAACGATCAAATGAAATTTAGTAAACTGTTTTTTAGTTTGATTACATCTTATCGATGTAGACCAATCTCGACAGATTGTGTTAATTAGCACACTTCAAATTCATATCACAATACATTGCAGTATTTGTTTTTGTTATAAGGCTTTTGCCTTTCTCGAAATACATAAGGTCTTACGTAAAATATTCATAAACATGTATATTAGCCTTAAGAGATATATTTAACAATTTCGAAAGCTTTAAAAAGTTTTGAAATTTTAACAATACCAATTTTCATTGTTCCGAAATTGTTCCGAAACTCTTCCGAGCCACGGCCTGGCCCGGCCCGGCCCGACTAATGTCGTCGGGCCGGGCTGGGCCGGGCCACGAAACACATCCCTACTTACAATGGCAACATAAAACATGTCAATCAGATGTCAATGTTGAAGACTATCGACGTGCTTTGAAAACCAAACAAACAATTGATTGGCAATGTAATCATTGTCTATCTTTCGAAAATGTCTTTTCAAATCAGTTATTGAATAGTACCCCGGTGTATTTGGATGGTCGTGTTCCTGAATACATGGATATCATATCTGAATACAGGGATATCATATTTATATATGTTTTAAGATTGAGGAATCGATCTGTGATTGTATGATTATTTTTTTATTCTGATGTGATCATTTTTCTAATTTGATTTTATAAATATTTAATATGGGTTAAATGATTTATGTTTAACATTTGAATGACATGTATACGAGATATAGACAAATAAAGTTCAAACGAAATATAAGTATTTTTATCATGCTTCCAATAAAATTGTTGATCTGTTTTATGGTGCTGACACTGAACACAAAGCAACCCAATATCAAAGTAAATCCTCATCCTTAATCCATCACACATAAAGCCTTTACTTTATATATGATTCACAAAACATCAATCATAATCCTTACCTCAAAGCTTATGTTAATAAAAAACGGGCCGAGATTGAAAAAAGGCCGAGTTGGTATTATAAATAAAACGGGCCGAGTTTGAAATCGGGCCGAGTTGGAAACAAAAATGGGCCGAGTTCGTTTCGAGGCCGAGTTCTCCAGATACCAATTAAACATACAAAGGCATATTGGCTGTTTTGTGATCTAAACGTGCGTGATCGTGCATGATAACTCTTGCAAGGAGCTTAAGAACAAAATCCCCAAACCAGAAATGTTTGGCGTATATGCCATTAGAACATGAGTAATTTTGGTGGATCAATCGTAACTCAAATAATTTACATATATATAAAATCAACTTACAAAGATAGTGCAAGAAAATACATGGTTCAAAGACAAGTTGTTTGATTGAAAATCTTGCAGGTAAAAGGAATGCAATGTAAGCAACAGTGATTTGTTTACAGATGTACAATTAAAAACGAAAACCTTCCTATATTCTAGATTCAAACTAGCTTATAATTGCTGTTTACACCGTAAAATTGTTGTATATCAGGTATCCAGGAGGTCTATATGGTGTTATCAAGAAAACCACTGTAGCGATCTAAACGACATGCCGTGTTGAACACGAGACTAGGGAATAGCCATTTAGGATTGAGAACACATATTAAGACAAAGCTTTATATAAACAAAAATGGTTCCCATTTTGGAAATTATTGTACTTTGTATGCCGTATCAAACGCTACAACAAACGGAAAACTATCAGTAATGTTATTTAATTTCATCGTAAATAAACCTTAATATGTTTTTTTTTCAAAAAGGTTATATCAAGATTGAAAAAAAATAACTGTAATTTGTTCAATATATTTGCCACTTAAACGTAAGGTGATGCTATAAGATACATCGAGAGGTTGGTTGTGGATATTTGGAAGAACAAGAATGAAATCCAATAGAAATACAAATTAGGCGAAACTTTAGTTTCGGACAATCGAAAATATTGGTCAGCGAATGAAACAAGAAAGATTTCTAACGAATTTCAAAACACAAATAATAAACAAAATGTAGGTCTAGATAGGGGTTAATTTCCCAAACATATCCGAATCAGAGCAATAGACATGGATTGTTTTTCGAGTATCCCATAAAAGACGTTCGTTGATGCTGTTTGACCATGTATGTCGAACTATTGAACAACCTCGTTTCTATACATAAGCTATATTAACAGAATAACATGTATTTTGTTTATTTTCATTTTTATTGACAGGTGTGGCGAAAAACGGCTAAAAATTCAAAGTTTTTTACTTTTAAAAGGGACCAAAGAACAAAAAGATTATTTGAGATATAAGCGGTTAGTTAAGATACTGTATATGGTTTTGTTTTGTTTAATAATGATTGAGTTACTCAAACTTGGTCTTGACGATTATCAATGCAGCTTGACATGCATCATTGATCATGCCTTGGCACTAACAGGAACCTGCACACAGTCCCGTACCACCTCCTTTAGGCCGACCCTTAGAGTCGCTGAGAAAAAAAGGATAATCAGTACCTCAGGTCCGTAACTGCCCCTCACCCTTACGACATTCTCGACTTTGATCAATTTACTACCGTTGTGGCTGACTGGCTGTGAGAGCAGGAACCGTTCCAAACTGTCGCCATTGTTGCATCTGAAACCACGATATTCAACTCTAACACTGTTATCGCGTTGGACATTGCAGACATGGTATGTCGGGTCCCGATCCATAGTGTAGTCCTCTCGGACCGTATTCGAACCACTCCTGTGGTAAGTCCTGACATGCTTGACCATGACCTCACCAGCTCTGTGGTCAAGCTGGGCTATATCTGGATCTAGGCCATCTGAACCACCATGTCCACGTGGACTCTTGACGAAGATGGAACTTTTGAAATGGTTATCTTCATGTCCACATAGACGTCCAATGTGGTCGGAACTTCCGCTACAGAAAATCGGCATGTCCACGCGGACCTCCAACATGATATCGTCACGCCTACATGAATGATTGACCTTATTGGAACCTCCACCACGGGATTCATCATGTCCTTGTTTTTGCCAGATGTGGTCGGTACCTCTGCCACGGGAATCCTTATTGCCCTTGTTAACTGGGATGTGACATGTCAGGAACATTACTGTAGTCATGTTGGATACAATATACCATATCTCGACCATACACTCTAGGGTGTGACGGTGCGAACCGAGTACCGAGGGGACATTCCTGTTTTTGCTCGAACCAAGAACCGAAGACCAAAAATCTGTCCGGTTATGTTCTTAATCTTCATGGCAAATTAAACGCTCCTGGTAAATTGTATACTAATCTGTTCACATAACTTACAAGCGATCCGTAACTATGTACTTTGGAATATGAATCACATGACAATTACTTTTGAATTCATCGTTTGATAGTGTGGAAAGGTCGTTATATAGTTGATTTGGTATTAACAAGCGCTTATGTCAGAGGACATCCATTTTGAAGTTGAAAGGTTGTATTTGAAAAAAGTCATACCCTTTTAAGGGGTTTATGAGCAATATAACTATTTTTGAAAAAAAGTGTATCGCAAAACCGTCAAACCTATGTAACATGGAATTAGAATAAGTATCCAAGAGCCTTCCATGTCCGATCCAATTATCCCAAATCGTAATTGAATAACATTGAATCAGTTCAGCTTGGATTTGTATAGATTTTAATATTAGCATGAATATATGTCAAGCAAGAAACGTTTCCACAAATATTAAATATGTATAAGATTAAATATGCACGCACCAAAGGTGCTAGTTAATCATAATGGCTTTCAGCAGTTGAACCATTTTATAATACGCAATATGATCCGTCTTCTTGTACTTTCAAATGTGTCAATTTGGCGAAGCAAGTGACATTATTTTCACGCAGAAGCAACTAATATTTTATGTGAATATTGCATTGGCAGCAACACTTATTTGTATATGTTGAAGGAACATATATGTTACTATTGATATTTCAATGTATTATCTTATTGATATATTTTTCATAATGTTATTTGCAAACACAACATATAGCTATAATTATATCGATTCAATCATTTTATCAAACATCAACAATGAAGCTTTAACCTGTAAAATTGTGAATTGTTCAAGAGATTCATATCTTCAAATAAAAAAAAATAAAAAAAAACAAACCGAAGAAAGCGTTTTCATCAAACCGAAACCGCACCAAACCGAGCCGTGCTCTTGTCAAACCGTCAAACCCCTAATATACACTTAGACGCTGGACAAAGCCACATGGATGCTGGAAGTGACATGCCCAGACCTTTACAGGTGGGACCATATCCGGACCGTGTATATAGTTATAATTGCCATAGTCGGTATCTCCATCCCCGGAACCTCTATCGCCGTTTTCGTGCTGGACGTGACGGAAAAAAACCGAGGCCATGTTAGACACGTTATTCCTTATCTGGTTCGCGCTTACTGACGTTTTCAAAATGGTTGGAAACGCTGCCACCGGAAACAACGTTGCCAATGTCAAACAGGACGCAACTTAACATGCCCGGGCCATCATTGTGGTTATGGTGGACAGGCCAGACCATATCCGGACCGTTTCAACGGTGGATTTGGACATTGCCAGAAGCACCAGTACCGGAGCTTTCGTTGCCGGGTTCATGATGGAATTTCATTTCTGGACTATTACTGTGGTCTTCGTGAACAGGTCGGTCCATATCCGGCCAGCACCTACGGAAAAGTTGGATTTGATCGGAATTGGTCGCTGCAAGTCCGGATAATTCGATTGAGAGAATGAGACTACCGAACATTTAATGACTGCTTGGGGGTATGTTAAATTAATAATTTAGTAGTAAATCAAACTTATTACTTAGTAAATACAAGCTAATCCATAATAGATATAGGTACTCTATAGTAATAATATGTGGTATGTGGCTAAGGGTCAGTTACAACTTTATCTAAGGCCACTAAATTAAACACTATTGAAACATTGTTAAGGACAAGGCCTTATATTTACAATGTCGTTACGGCTATGGAATGTTTTGTTACAACTTATATTAATATTTATGGTGTATGTGCTGAACGTTATCGATGGATATAACAAATGTATAAGTTTGTATAGGTATATATGAGAGCAAGCCACAACATATATTTTACAATTATCTGTATTATATTATATGGTGCAAAGGTATGTCAATGCAATTGAAATGTTCAATGAACCGCACACAATTCATCGCTTCAAGTTGAAAGATAAATTTGACCTTTATGTTGTTGAAAGAAATGTGTTAGGTATATTTTGACATGTCTTGAGTATATATCTGGATGGAGGCTTAATCGTTCAAAATAACATATTTTTCATATGGCATGAAGAAACGTTTCACATTCCTGTAAGTTAACTGAATTCTAAGGTTCAACAGTTCAATGCTATTGGTCGTCAAGAATACATTGTGCTTTATGCAATGATGACGATAGTGAGAATGCAAAAATGATGCAAAAATGGCGACAAGTGCTCAAGTATCCTAAGGTTTAACCGTTCAATGCTAAGGTTAGTCAAGGGTGTACCATCTCATTCGTTATGCGGTCATGACGTATTGGCATAAGGCCTTATTACGCAGCAAATAGGTTAGAATGATGCTCACAAGTGTCGCTTGATTCTGTGTCTGTGTACTTCTGTGAATTTTACTTGTGTTATATATCTTCAGAATATGGAGCAACGCTATATTCTAAGGTTTAACCGTTCAATGCTAAGGTTAGTCAAGGATATATTATCTCATTTGTTTTGCGCTTATGGCGTAATGGTATAAGGCCCTATGACGCAACAAATATGTTAGAATGATGGTAATTCTGTGTATTGACAAAATGTACCCAAATAGACAGTTTTAGGACATGTACTCATAATAAAAACATACTCAATTAGTATTTGTGATTTTAATAAGAATAGTCAATACGTTAATGGTTCTTTATTTATCACAGTAATGTTTTTTTTACAAGTTGTAAAATTAATATTACACGATATAATTTGCATTGACATCAACGTTTAACCATTGAGCATTAGAACAAATGAGATGTGCACACTTAACTACACTTTTTCAAATTTTGACATGCATCAACTTTGAACTATTGAATATAAGTGCAACTCACTGAATGTTTCAATGTTTTGGACATAAATATGCATATATATATATTTATATATATTTATTCAGTTCACAAGTATGAGTAGATCCTGACGACAGCTTTTCAACCAACTATTCGTTGATCTTTATAGAAATCGCAAACTCTTGAATGTGTCTACAAGCTTGTTTAATTGCAATCGCATGTGTACGGATGCATAATTTTGGCAAATAATAGCCATGACTAAATATAAAACTATCATAATTAATCATAGATAAATAACAAAATTACGTGCCGTACGTTTTTTCCTGTTTTTCTATATACATATTCATTAAGCGTTGACATCATATTAAGCAGGATTATTTGGCATTGAACTATCATTTTCTCCCTACTTTATACACAATGCTGTCTTGTGAAAACTGTAGATGCGAATGATTGTACACGTATGTGTTCTAGATGCGGAATAATAGTAATCATATGAAAAAATAATAAGACAATGAATAATTAGAGAAATACTACGATTTGAATTAATCTTTGTAGCTTTACTTCGAGTCAGTATAACAAGTATATTATATGTGTGTATTTCATTGTTCAATGCTGTTTGTATACATTATATATACAGTCGGACGCATTGCCAACTTCTCGTAGCAAAAGCTAAACGCTTAACGCAAAAAAAAACGCTAAACCCTAAAACGCTGAACTCTAAAGGCACAAACGCTTAACGTTACACATTAAACGATAAAGGCTTAACCATAGTGAGGTGTATATAAAGGACATCGTTATGAGTGGTATCATAACCTCTAAAATACCTAATACACAGTCATATATACACATTTGAGAAATGATCCATATTAAATTATTTACAAAGGAATACAACCTATCTTCATTTCACAACGGTTATATATAAAGGGTCAATAGACTTCACTGAATCCCTTTCATCAAACGCTAAACGCCGAACTCTAAACGTTAAACGCACAAACGCTGAACGCTAAACCGTAAAACGTTACACGCTAAACGCTAAACGTTAACGAAATCGAGAAGTTAGGACCGCACGCCACAGTACTTATTAATAAGTTATAATTAAAACATATGAAATACATTTAATACTTGAATTTTAACTAAAAAATCAACGATATACATATATCGGTAAAAAAAAGGATGCACTGGCATTTGCTTTAAACTAACTTTCCCTTTAAATGTGTCAAAGTTGATGTCAAAGATCACGATTTTATTGCCCGTAAATAGGATCATAAAAATGATGGGACTCAAATGTGAACATGAATTTTATGGCACTTTGCATAAATGTTACAAGCGTCTATATTGTTTCACAATTATGTGTTATGGCGGCGACCGTATAAAGTATTGAATATGTTGTATAATGATAATTCTTCTAAAAATTTACAGAAAATCGTATATATAATATATGATTATATATATAAATCAAAATGTTTATATTCATATATGCAATATACTTAATCTAAAATGTATTTAGACTGATATTGATATGCATATAAATTAATATATATATATATATGTATGGGATCATGGTTATCAAATTATCTTATATTGTAATGACTTGCAATGTTTAGATATTGGCTATGATACACATAATTTTAGATAATAAATAGATGTTCGTTTGATATTCTAAACGTTTGTCCATGCCTTATTATGAACTCGTGTGGTAATGGAGTTCTTATCTTATGTGTTTTGTATGATAGAATTGTATATTTTGATGAGTTATTCATATATAATTATAGTTTTGATAAATATAAGCATAACCATATAGTTGTAATATGATAATTGTCTATGATTTTATAAAACAAGGATACATATATGCTTTTCCAATATCGCATGAATAGTGTATTTTACTTCAATAAATTAGTTTCCTATTCATTCAAGTTATTTAAGTTATAATAACATTTTGTAACAATTATCTAAAATTATTAACCATTATCCTCAGATATTGCTTGAGAACACGGGATTAAACTAATGTAGCTTATATGTGATTTCACTATGTATAGTATAACGTCATATACATATTTGAAGAATGCGTATTGCTCATTTTGTTATTTGTAAATTTAAAATTATCTAATATATTCTACTATCTCTTTCAGAAAATTATGCCCGATTTACAATGGAATCATAATATATTACATGTACATGTATAATGCACATTCGCTTTATTTTTCGAGAATTGGGTATTAAATATGGGCTCCATGAATCCCGTGTTTAATTTATATTGCTAATTTGTTAATTTGTTTCCATAGAATTATTGAAAATACTAGAAATATATGTGCATTTATAGATATATATGTATTTCATAATTTGACCAGCTGATTCAGGTCACCTTTCAGCATTGACACAATAATCCCTTAACATGTACCAACATCCCATTTCCATCTGATTTTCATAATCCTAAAACATGAAATGAATAGAGCCGTCCTTTGGTCATAAACACATATGGCTTATTGAAGTCGGACATTTTATTAAATTGTCTCTATTATCTGGCTTTACAATTATATAGCCATTACGAAGTTATAAATATTGATTACGCCAATTTTCGTGCGTGACTTCTTTATGTTTGGTGATATTAGAGTGGAGTCGCAACAAAAGATGTTTTGAAAAGGGTCGCAAAATTGTAATAAGGATGTGTGAAAGGGCGGCTTTTGTATATGCAGGGTCTGTGTCTTTGCCTTTGGTTTTGGTCAGACGAAAATATCATTAGGCTTGTAATTTTTATGATCACTTTTGTTCGTTATGATAACAGCTTTGAGGTCACGTTAAAGGTCTGCTGGACTAATGAAGAACGAAAGAAAAATTTTGCATATGTCAGACTTTACAATGATATGGAGAATTCTAAGAAGAAAACTTATTGCTATATCTAGATGAGCTTGACCTGAGTTAAATCTGAGTATGGATTGTGAGAGTGTTAACATTGCCTTTTATAACACTTTTTATTGATTTATTACGCTCTAACCGCGTTGATACTCTTAGTTTTTAGATGTGTTTTTATGATATCATCTAAATTATCACTTGATCTTTTTTCGAAAGATAAGTTATTTTGAGAGATTTATTGAAATTATCGATGTTATAAGCCTTAAAAGTTTATTATTGTAGTATAAACAATAAACATTAAACCATGAAAATGAAACACCGATTCAATTAAAAAATCATAAATTTATTATTGTTGTAAGTCACTTGAAATATAGCCGTTTCGACAAAAGAGAAACAATACGACATTTAGAACGAAAAGTATAAACATATTGCCTATTCATCTAAAACAGTTGCAGAACATTTACCATGTACGCGAAGCATTTTATATTTGCTTTTATCATATTTATCAGACATTTGTTTTACACGATTCGCCATTTTTACAGAAATATTTCTTAATGTTATCAAAAAATACAATATTAAACTTAGAAGTCAAATACTTGCTATCGATTATAATTTACATATACTCGTGTTAAACATTTTTAATTTTAAATGGCCAACTCGTCTTATTCTCATTTTGCTGTTTTGAAATTCGCATTGTTAATTAGCAAACTAAACACATTGCATTCGCTGTTTTGTGAAGCTCAAATACATGTAATATAAGCAATCAACATTTTGTAAGCACTTCTGGTTTGCTTAGTAAGCATATTAACGTATCAAAATAGTTTAAACTAATTATTCAGTAATATACATAGATCAATACGTAGCAAACGATTATGTTCTGACAAGCACACAGGGTACATAACACTTGGAAGCAATACATTAAATAACATTATACAAAACATCATAAAAGCTTCCTTTAATTACATCTTACAATATATACTGTAAGTAAAGTGCGTAAAATATATTGCTAAAAAGATAGCGCTCTCTCCCTGAGCTGATGTATTGAGAACAATATAGTAATATTTGTATTTATTATCATAAAACATTGTACATGTATGCTTTTGAATACACATACATTTGTACATCTAATCGATTAGGGGACCTGACCACATAAGACACATTTTCAAGCGTTTTTAACCTTATTTATCCGTGTATGTTGCCTAGGTTTATAAAGCGCTACGAGCGATTTTGTGTTTCCCATGAAAAGACATTGAAAACCACTGTTTGTAGGCATAACGGCTCGAAAAGTGTCCAATGTGTCCAGGCCCTAGTTTATGTTGAGTATTTGGATAAATTCAGATAACTATCAACTTAATTCTGTGTTGCATCTAGGTCAATTTGAAATTGCAGACAACATAACCATAACTGCAATTTGCCTTTTTTCGGGATATCAATTGACAATTATTAACATCTATTCATCCATTAAAATCGGTGTTTATCTTATAATGAGCAAATATGTATATGAATATTTAGCGAAACCACACAAGGGTTACACATAGGGAAATACTATATAAAATACACTGAACACTTTATATCCTGAGATTCAATATATGATAGTATACATATTGTAATTGTTCTGTTTTGATATTCATATATTTCCTGATTTTAGATCATTTTAAAATCATAATTACTTGCTTTGGTTTCAACATACTTATATATTTGTATGCTATACACTTATTTGATCCCAAAAAGGCAGAGATACCAATTTTCCCTGAGATATCTTTAATTGCTGCGACTAAATTGGATTTTCAATATGCATCGTGTTCACTTAAAATTTAGTCAAATCCTGAAGCCATCGAATATTTATGTAATGATACCATCATACATGATATAAAATAAGTTTTGAGAAAACTGAACTCAAGCTTAGTGCGTGTTCACACGGGAAGTGACACGCGACAATATACTCATTTGTTCTTTATAAAACAAGCGATGCTCTGTCTCTGGTTTAATAAAGAAAATATAAGTAAATTGTCGGGTGTCGCTTCCCGTGTGAACACGCCCTAACACGATACATATCGATACATATCCTTCCGTATGTCGATTAACATATTTTTATAACCTATGTTTGGCATATTATGCCAATCCTGCTACGCCATACACTCAGGTTACATCTAGGTTCCAGGGCCCATATGCATAAAAATTCTTACATGTCTGAGTGCACTTACATTCAAAGCCGACATCGATATCTCGGTTAATACATCGAATTTCTGATTGAAATACTCTGAATAGCTTGAACTCAATTATCACATTATAATATTAACCGTTTGATTACATAAATCTAGCCATGAATTAAGATTTGACCTACTGACTTGGAATGTAAGTGCACTCAGGTATGTAAGATTATTCATGCATATGGGCCCAGGATAAGATACGTTTATCGACACATTGAAATACAATGCTATTATGACAAGACTCAGCATTATTGAAGTTTTGTTTTATAAAAGATACATTGTAAATGAGAAGTAATTCTAAGGCATAATTAATATAGCAAGCATTTGTTTAGACAATATAGCATCATGGTAAAACGGTTAAAGCTCAGTATTTCAACATTTAATCATTATTCTGTATATTGAAGTGCACTAGGACATTCATACTTTCCAAGAATTAGTATCTTATCTGAATGATTATAAAATAAGATGGCTCTATCGTTTCAATATCCACGTAAAGCCAAAACATACTGAAAATGTAGATCTACGTGAAAGGGTGTATAGCCGAAAGCATGTATAAATAAGCATCTATAAGCAAATGGGAAAGGGAATGCTAACTACAACCAAGGAAACATTAAACGTATGCAAACACGTTTTAATACTAGCGATTTACACCCAAAAACGTATACATGTACATCTTAGTTTTAAAACATTGAAAGTACGTTTTGACGTGTACTAGGGGAAATACGAAAATATGTGAGCATAATTATTTCAAACGTGCAGTATTGATCGGGGTTCGAAATAAAAGTAGTGAGATTCAGAATGAATGTTTTAGGACACCCTGTTTGCCTTGATATATTACATCAACATCCACTGATTCTCACTGAATCCATATATTGCAAAATAAACATGATTTCTATTGCATTTGAAACTATCTTGATATTGTGAATTACACGAAAGAAACACATTAAAATCATTACCAATCTGAAGGTTTATGATGTTTGATTTAACTTAATAAATGACTCAAATCTTAATTTGAGTATGTAAACAGCATTACTCATTCGAGAAAAAAAAACCTAGTTGTTTTGTAGCGCTTTTGTCAGGTTAATCGATTGCGCTATATTTAAACTCGATCGCTTCAGTGTTCCTATTGTCATTTATTGATTCGGATAACAATGTTTCTAAGAATATCTTGAAATCGAAATATTTCTTAACAAATATCTTCTTAAAGCATGCTACAAAGTATTTATTAATAAGCGAAATGCCATATTGCCATTTTCGCCATAGATTTTAACTGGTATTATGCTGCTGTATAATATCTGCCAACACTATGATTTACTCAAACACGAATGACAGCTTATCATTATATATATTTGAAAAACGAACACACAAAACACATTGTTACATCACTACCATCTAAATATTTAATCTAACACAGATAAGTTTGTAGTTGCGCTGTAGGCGGGTTGAGAACGTCCCTATTTTTAAGAACATCCAGCTTTTCAGCAACGCCCCCTTAATCACGGACGTCCCGTAATAAATATACGTCTTCTATGGGTCATACTGAATACATTCTGTATCACAGGGATATATCCTTATTCCCGGGCGTCTTGAAATATATGGACATCTCCTACTTGCATATATAAGTAGAACGATTCCCTATTTACGTGACCCCCAGCAAGAAAGAGCATCCCCATAAACCCGGACGTCCAGAAAAGCGGGGTCGACCTCTACCTACATACATATTGGGATCAATTGCATATTTAACCTTGACCCTCTATGATGTTGCTGCACATGACTGTATCTAGAGGATACCACCCTATGATTTACGACATCCGGATTTAAATTACGTCATTGGAAACCATGGTGTCCTACAAATAGGGACGTCTTCTAACTGCGAACGTCGAATCAAAGGATTTCACCCTTGACCCTCTATATGATGCTGTTGCACATGCGTGTTAAGCGTTGAAAGTCCTGAGATGGGTGACGTCGTCGTGCTCGAGGCGTCAGTCTTTGGTGACGTATTTCCGTCACTCAACTGTTCGTCATGTGACTTATTCAGATCCCCATTGGGCCCAGTCAATTTCGATAAATTATTTTCCTTTTTCCACTTCATGCGGCGGTTCTGAAACCAGATTTTGATTTGGCGTTCTGTGAGGCCCAGTGCGTGAGCGATTTCGATTCGGCGGCGGCGAGTGAGGTAGCGATTGTAGTGGAATTCCTTCTCGAGTTCGAGCGTCTGGTAGCGCGTGTAGGTTTGGCGAGTGCGTTTCTGCTCGTAGCCGAATTCAGCTGTGGACAAAAATAAGCATAGAAATATATTTGAAAACGACTCATTGAAATGTGATATGGTTTACGGAAAAGTGTTTAGGGGTTTCAGAAAAACGTGGTTTATAATTGGGTATGGCGGGTCCGTTTCTGCTTGTAGCCGAATTTAGCTGTGGACAAATATAATA
>LQRL01122543.1:3750-19726 GCA_001703475.1 Hydroides elegans
GGTATTATTATTTTATTATTAGATTGTTATAGCTGAGCATCGAATAGAGGCAAAGGCATCACTAATATTATACTTTATATGATTTCTAAAGTAGTTTATTTGTTTATATACATCTTGTTATTTTACATCTTGTTAATTGTTACATATACCTATTGTTAACTTTTACATTGTTCATTTTTACATTTACGAAAGAAAAAATATTTATACTTATATTTGTATCTTAATATAAATGTTACATCGCGATTTTTTCTATTTAATCTAGTTGTAAATATGTGTCTGTATAAACGTTACAGCTATAATTAAGTTATGTATTTATTCGAGGATGTATATAGATAGTTGTATATCTAAGTGAAATTGTAAATTGTAATATAACTATAATTAAGTTTTGTATTTACTCGAGGAACTGTATTTAACCTAGGATATGGGCAGGTCCTGTACGTGTATAGCTTGTGTCAAATTACTGCGATAACAAATTAACAATCAATATTTACTATCAATTTACATTATGCTATCAATTTATGTAGTGCAATATATATCGTCTGCGATTTCATAAATAAATTTTAAGAAAAATATCTGAATCGTTATTTATGGTGTTAAAAATATATTGTAAATAAATCACGGCTTATTTGGAATGCCAAGATTGTAAAGTATACTTTCTACACACATAATTGATAACAAAACAATCGAAACACATTAACCAAACTGTTCACATTTAATCGAGCGAATAAAACAGCCTTGACATTGAAAATATTATCAACAAATGTAAATGGAAAACTACAAGTGAAAGAAAAAAATTGTAAAAAAAATGTTTTTCTAGAATTTGCACATTAAAAGTTAGAAAATTATCGGGAAAAAAAGCTTAACTAGTAGCTAGCTAGCTGTTTACTAATTCCATTTTACGTTAGTAAAGGACTAGCTAGTGTATACTAATAAAATATTAGCTAATTCTTCACGATATGTTCTGTCTAGTGACTAGCTAGTAGTACACTAGTACTAGCTTACATTAGTGCTGTGCTAGCTAGTCCTAGCTAGAAATTTCTGGCCAGAAGATTCTAGTTTAGGGCTAGCTAGCGTCTAGTATGGCGTTAGCTAGCATGTTGACTGGGTTAGAATTGTTATGTATTTACATTCAAATATGTGATTTTATTGGGAAATGCATCTCAATTTAAAATGATAAATTGACTTTGAAAACTGATTAGTTCTTTATAGTTTCAATAAATTTATCCCAAATGTAAATAAATGTCCTTTATCTCAAACTCAAACCGTGCAAACAGTTCTCACTCTCAATAAAATGAGCAACTACCCACTATCAAGAGTATATAGCAAACTGAGGGTAATTTCCATTGAGGTATATTCCCACGAAACAACGGAATGCATGATTCAATTATCCCATGTAATGGTGCAGCCAGCGGGCCTAGGCGTCTGCGTCTGCGGAAATTAAATCGCTATAAAATATAGAAATCTCTGCGTTATAAATACCGCAGGGATTACTATAGTTTATACCAATTTAAATTCCGCAGACGCAGACGCCCAGGCCCGCTGGCCACACCATTAACCGTTTATTAAACTAATATCTCTCTCCATCGCTTTGCTTACAAATTCACGATATTAACTTTAAAACAAACACGTCTTTATATCACGTCGTTTATTTCCTCGGAATAGACACATGTAAGATCGAGTAAAGAATATTGAGTTGGTTCTTCAAGATCAACAAATTTGCTGTCATCTGTATAAGCAACGGTTCCCGGGCGGGCCTCTGTGAGACGACTCTGAAAACCATATAAGATAGTCTAGTATTAAAATAGAGACATTTATCATTTCAATCGACATTTTGATTGTGGAAACATATCTCCGAAGATTCTGAAGATTTTAAAGAAAATTATTGTCATTTATTGTTATTCATTATTCTGCATCGACTTTAATTGCAATTGAAGGGCTCCGTGCAACAATGTGTTAAGTCTGAAATCGACGTTTTGAGAAAAAAGGCATCGAGTGTTTTTAGATTGGTCATTTATATAAGGATTGCCAAAATGGCCAAACGATTATAATATTATGATCGGATTGATTTTGTAGCATTATTCAAGTATAAAACATGGATCTATATTCACGTGACAATTTGCAATACATTTAAGCGAAACATGTTAAGTCGACTTAACACATTGTTGCACGGAGCCCTTCAATTGAAACTATTTAAACGTTTGTTTCCACTGTTCTAAATATCTAAGGACAGTTTTAAACATAGACCCAGCAACAATAGTCATATGTGATATATCTGAGAACCCACACTTAATCATTGATATGAATCATATTACACATACGCTCAAAATTGTGGGGTATATATACCACATCACTCATAAGCCAAAACGTTCAATTCGATCAACTAAAATAATAAACATAAAGTTATATTTCAAACACAAAATGATTTTATTTACCCCACTGGTTTCTAGAGCATCAGGTTTTATGATTCCGTTCAATCCATCGAGACACAACGTCGTGGTATTACTACTTGGATCTTCGAGTCGGAAGCCTAGGTATTCTGATTCAACGCTGTCAATATAATCTTATTGAATAAAATATTTATAGAATATTATAAATATCTTAAGACATACAAAAATATAAATATACTTGAATTATTTGGGGATCCAAACTGCATGGTTTTTCATTAAACTATGGTTTTCATTAAACTATGATGTTCTTTCACTCTTTTTTCATAATGATTGTATCAGATAAATATTTATATGGCACCCACGAATTATTTTCAACAAAATAAAACATAATTTCGCCAACCAAATACTATCACCAACAAATTTATTGAATATCGAATATTATGAGAAATGAGCTAGTGAGAACCAACCTGATTCCTAAACAGTAGTAATGAAGTTCATCAGTTTGGCAAGGGAGATCTTCCTCATAAGGAACACACGTCACCTGGCGTCCATCCAATATAACATCTGGATAAGGAGTCCTGTTTGGACCTGAAAAACGTATTCCTAAATGTGTGGTTTTGACCAAAGTTATAATGGGAAAAAAATGAGAGAATTAATCACGAAAATACAGGGATTGAGTCACAGCGATTGACGATAATCGTCCGCTGTTAGCTTGGTGGTTCCTCGAGTGGACCAACAAACAGTTGGTAGTCGAGCTTTTAGCGTAGCGGGGCCAGAAAAATGGAACGAAATACCATCATCGATCCGGTCAATTGAGTCGAACAATGTTTTTAAATCAAAGTTAAAAACATACTATTTTAAGTGTGCCTTTGAATAAATAGTCTATTGTAAAACGCTCTTATGAAACATCAAGAGCGCTATATAAAAAACAGTTATTGTATTGTATTGTATTGTATTAAAACTCGTTCCTACAGTCATAGATATATTTTAGGCATACCAAACCGAAAACGAATCTTCCCATCAGGGGCGGGTGGAAAATGTATATTGCAGAGGGCGCAAATGGTATTTATATGAGTCCAAATAAGAAGACACTTATTTATTGTCTATCATATAATGCCAAAGAGGTGATGCTCTCCGCGTGAGTCCACTCTAATTATTATTTCTGAATCATCGCATGGCAATAACACTATTGAGTATGGATTATGGGAATCCTTTATGAAGATTCAGGATGTGTAGATGTTTATTGCACGATGGGAGTCGAAGTGGATGCCCTTCGACTCCATGAGTGCAATAAACATCTACACATCCTGAATCTGAATAATGGATTCCCTTTACTACAGGGTAACCTCTGATTTCAATAATTTTGTAAAGGCCTGTTTGTTTTTAAAAAATGGGATTGACCTAAGGATTGCCCAAGAATTTGTGGACTTAAGGTATTAAATGCAGGTGAATATGTATACATGTGCTATGCATGTATTTTGAGCATTTCGAAATAAACTCTTTATTGCAACTTACATTTTATAGGTTTCGCCTGCCATTGTGTATACATATTGAAACATTTTATATAACTGTTGATTTATGATAATAAATTCCACATGTTATTCAATTAGTTCGTTAAAATCAGCTTTGAACTCAACTCTGATATTTCATTCTCCCATCATTGCACCTGTTGTTTACATAATTTAGTTCGAGTTCATGACGTTATGACGTTTGAGGTTTGGTTTGTGACGTAACAAATAGGCGTGAATCCAGCTGTTTAGAAAGAAAAGGCTCTGGAAGGCGACTATGTGCAAAACATTTTTTTTTGTTTTCTAATACTCATCTATTTTTAAAAGTAGGAATGTGCTTGGTTTTTTAGTATAATTACCTTGAACTTGTAAAAATTGAAAGATAAAAGTAATTTAAGGAATTAAAACGACACCAAATGTTTAAAATATTTGTTTTAATAAATCATCCCGAAAAATATTAATTTCTTTGTATCTATGGAAAAAGTAGAGCAGGCGTTTCCACGGTGCAATACACTTTATATTTGCATCCTAGCCTTTCACTATCATTTCTTTATAAAATACACCCTAACCATGTAGTAAAGTATGATATGTCGTAGCAGTAAAGTATACGAATAATTAATCAACTCAAAGAATTCACATGTTATCACATGTATACTATTTAATATACTTACAGCTTCCTGAAATACGCCCAAAACTTGATATGACCAATAGAATAATCGAATTCGATATGAATGCCATTGCTACTAAGTTGCGAATTGCTTTGTTTATTTTTATGATGAAAATAATGAATCAATAATATGTTTATTCTAAATAAGTGACACGATGTATGTGACTCAATTGTGCACATGGTAATCTTATCATATACTCCTTTAGCCTTCGACCTAAACTATACTCATAATTCATGTTAAGGAGAAAATTATGTAGATGTGCTCTATATTTACATCGATTTATCTGTTATTGAGCAAGCTTATCAATATATTGGTCTCATAGATGTGACAAAAGGTAACTTACGAACATACCTCTTAATTTTACTTATGAACATGTCTTAAACATAAAACATTTGATATAAAAAATAACAAGAATATAGTATACCATTCCATACTGTAGCACAATTGTTAAAAACACGTTAACAAAAATTGCATTAGCAATTGATATAATTATATTCAATTTGTCTGTTTCATGCATTTTACATAAATTATAAATACATGAATTTGATATAATTCTATTCAATTTGTCTGTGTCATGCATTTTACATAAATTATAGATAGATGAATTTTATACATTTGATCAAGGAGTTTATATAAAAACGCTCTTTCTCATAATCGCTTTATTCACTGGTCAATTACTTCACTCAAGTTATACCCATTAAAACTGTGTTAATTAAACATTTTATTTGCGTTGCGTTCTCGTTTAAGTCTTGATTGAACTGAACGAGTTGAATCGATTTTCTTCTGCGATTCACTGTGGTATGATTATCATTATTCTAGTACCATTTTACTATTTCCTTTCACTAAATTTGCATTTTTGAAATAATGTATATCATGTATGACCAAGGATTAAGATTCAACATTATTTATAGTTATTATCAGTTAAAAGAAAAATTTAAATAAAGGCAAAATGGTAACATATTCAAATTAGATAAGTAAATCAGTTTCGAAAATCTGTAGTCAAATCAAAATAACGTTTGAATCTCTCCGTACTATATTAAAACATAATTCATACTTTAAACTACGGTTACAGTTATAGTTTTTGCTACTCTAAATATATTTCAGCCTCCTCGGAATAGACACAAACAAGATCATAAAATGAATACTCAGAGGGTGACTCAAGATCCTCAAACGTGCTGTCCGCAGTATAAGTTACTGTTCCAGGTTCTTCCACAAGACGTCCCTGTAAAATATAAAATAGCATGATTCGAGTATTGCATACCGGTATCTTTATAGCATATCATGTAATGCAAAGACCACGTGAATGATACAGATTACAAAATTTACACCTAAGTTATGTTATCACTGATAAGTATACCTCAATAGTACCTAATCTGTAATTGCTTTTTTTTCTAAAACTGAAAATTGACTTCATCCTATCACTGTTTTCTGTATTTTGTTTCAATTTATAAAAAAAATAGATAATATTTATCTACCCCAGATGTTGTAATTGCATCAGCTTCAGGCTGCCCTTCCAGTCCGTCAATGCACAGTTGGTGTGTGTCAGTGGTTAGTCCTTGATCCGAATATGCCAGAAAATTCGAATCAACACTTGAAAAAAAGGATAGTATTGGTATATAACATTCTTATATTTTTGAAGTTCAACTGATATAAAAAAAGAATTTATTTGCTATACTGGCTACGTAAAACTTACTGCTAGCTGTTCATACAAAGTGATATTCAGTTTGATAGAATATGTAATTGTGTGTACCATATTGAAAATGTGATCACCTAAACTTCACAAACCTACCTTATTTCTAGACAGTAATAATGAGGTTCGGATGTTGCGCATGGTGTATCATCGTCATAAGGAGCGCAAATTATTTGGCGGTTGTCAAGGGTTGCGTTTGGAAATGGAAGCCTGTTTGTACCTTAAATAAATTATTGGGGGAATCAAATAAGAATGTGAGTTAAAAAGAATAAACAGAGGTACAATAAAAATTAGCAATATTGTCTTAAAATTACATTGTATTAAACTAATATTGAAGAGCTTTAGAATTCATATTTCTAATATAAGTTAAAAATACGTATACAAAGCCATTAATAGTTTAGTATTACATCAAAATAAAAACACTGGTAATGAATTATTTATTGATCATTTATTGAAATATAACTTACATTCTGCTGTTATTTGTCCTATTAATAAACACAAAACGACATAAAATAAAGCATCCATAGCAGTATATTACATAGCCTGTAAGTCTATGATCGACTGAGCAAGTATTGAAATATAGCTTAAACTATTCTTCAATGCAATAATACGTTAGTAGTTATTTAGTAATTTTGGCCAAAAAAGTGTATTTCACTTTTTGCATGGATACTGTCAATGGAATGTGATGATACTTAAATAGAGTTACCCAATTAGGATATGGTATAAAATATGACCAGAAGTTTTAATGTCAAAATGTCAAAATGTTACGTCATATTCAATTCCTCTCCTATAAAACAGTCAAATATGTAAATATTTAGTCAATATCTAAATATGCAAGTAAATGTTCAAGATATTATTTTTTTATTGCGAAGCTAATATTCTAACAGCTGTCATGATTTTATGTTTCTAATAAGTCTCATGTGGTATACCTTATTACATATATGAATTATCCGGCATCAATAAGTGGCTGATTCATATCAGTTTTATCTTATATGACTAATAGAAACAACTCTTTTAACATCCTTGTTGTCATAACACGCCTTAAAGTAGATTCATTGTACATTCAAACGATGGCAATCAAATGTCACATCAATCAGATAAATAATAGAATAGCTATTTTTATGATGATCCTTAGAATAAAATAGCCCGTATTTGTTTAACATTAAAACATAAAATTATAATAGTTACGATCTTAAGAAAGTATACTAATCATTCAAGTCAGGTTTAACACTTTTTCTTTTCTTCTATTAACATTTATTCTCTCTTTTTTTTTTGATCATCACAGTGTATATTTTGTTTGCAGTTTAATGACTAGTAACACAAAACATGTGTAATTAAAAACATTGTTTGAACTTACTACAAGTGCCACGATAAAGGTTTGCAATAATTCAAAGTTCATGCCTGCGCTGTACCATAATTAGATTTCACAATGTTTTGTTGATTTAATAAGGAATAATTCCGCACTTTTGATCCATTAAAGAAATAGCAAAATTTATGTTAAGATGCTCTTTTGTATTATGTGACTAGAAATGATTATGACACAAAACTGTTTTAAAATGATAATTTCATATCTTACTTTATCACACGATCACACTGATTTTTACATATTCACAATTTATATACATATACATACATGTATGTACTATCATTGTGAATAGAACCTACACATTGAATACTTTACACATTGATGATAGGCTATAAAATATGGTTCAAAATTGGTTAGGCCGCTGATTTCGTTATTCACTTTTGATAAAATATTTAGGCACGTATATGCAAGTATGGCCAAGTATGATGTTTCATCTATTCTAACAGTGGCTACTCAAGCAATAATTTCATATTGCTGCATTAATAACTATTTATGAAATAATGTGTTGAGCCTATCTCGTTGCAAAAGAATGATTATCTGTGCCGTTGATAGAACTCACAGTACCAAACGAAGATCGAATTGACAAAGCTAACGATTGCAAGCGACTTAAGTACCAAGAATTAGTCGAGAAGTGCCAAGACAAAGGTAGGAAGGCGTAGTAATTTCTGGTGGAAGTAGTATGCAGCGGTTTCCCAGCACAGTCTTTGTTGAGAGCTCTTGGTGTGCTCTCCATAAAGAGAAAGAAAGAAATGTAATACAGGAGGCCGGTGTGCACGCAGAAAGGGCATCCCTGTGGATTTAGTGCAAGAGGAACGAGCACAAAAGTCCACCTGTTCCAATTGGGAACAGCCCCAATTAAGTTATGAAACACCTTTCCATTTTTTATGAACTTATTTGAATAGTTCATTAATGAGATACATGCAATTTTGGAATATCGCTTATACACAGAATCAATCGCATTTGATTGCGGTTGGGTGACGTCGATTTATGTCATTATAGTCTATTACAAAAGCAATATTTGGTTAACCATGGTTCAACAAGACATCAAATAATGGAAAGAAGAAGTCCAAAAAAACGTCGATGATAAGTAGATATTAATAATTCACATTAAGCGATCCAAAAAGGCAAAATTTATCTTAAGATATATGTTCATTATTTGGCACCATAAACCCGAGGGCATTAACGGCTGCTGTAACGTCTCTAAAATAAAATTGTTTAGACAAAAATCATTTTACCATATTCTGGGACACAGTTCTTTTGTAAAGTTTGATGCACCCCTCAACTTCAATTTGCGGATACAGAGTGGTTTCATTTAAACATGGGGACACACAATATGTTCTTCAAATATCTGTCTTTATGTTTAAATAGGCTAGCTAGCAAAATGAACATGTATATTATGCACCGAAATCAGTTTTCTCCAAAGTCATTCAAAACCAAAGTTGTCATTCTGTTTAAGTTTATGCAATTAACTTCAAAATGGTGCTTTAATAATAATCTTTATTAACATATATAGCCTCATTATATAGCATTTTGAACCTTAATAGAGAGATTGTGCCAATATAAAAATCTTTGTGTTAATAACCTGGATTTCCCAAATATAACCAATCACATTGCTTGTTACTTATAAAGGCTGATATTTTAAGATTACTTTGTGGCCTTCTTGCTAATAGGTCAGATAACTGAATATTAGATGAAGAAATGTATCAACCGCTGCGATCCATATTGGCATTGTAGTGGGGTGAAAGCTCTGACAGCCTTGCCATATCATATTTAGTGTGTACCCCTTTTGAAGGGCACCCCACGACCAAATGGTTAAAAAGTGTCAATTTGAGCATTAAACCACTTAATACATTGAAATATACAAAAGAAAACCAAATTTTGAACTTTTTTTTTACAAAACGGTGTTTCCATTTTTGTAGATAGCTTGGCTCATTGCACTCATCTAGCTAGCTAGAATCCGGAGAGGAACACCTTTTATGAAACATGAAAATTGCATTTTCTATATACATGACAAATTTTCACTTATATTTACATTTCTCTTCATAATTTAAAAATAAAATTTATCGAAAGAATTTGTAAAAATAGAGATAATTTTACAAAGGTGTTCCTTAAATTCATGTTGCTAGCAGACCATTTTCGCAAAATTGAAGCTAGATCGATTATGAAAAGGAACACTTTTTTGAGGAATACCTCGTGGAGTGCTCTTCATCTTTTTCAGATGTTTTCTCCTCGTTTTAGAAATACATTAAGATGAATAACCCTGATAAATTCGGGAAATAAAAATAGATTCTTATATGCGCACAAGATTAGTTTATTTTGCTGCAAATTCAAGGTTGTCGTAAAATCATATATTTAATTGAACAGATCTTCGAGGGTAATTGATATCTGGGATCAATATTATAAAACTCATCCCAGTTGATATGCATGTTATATGCACAGCAAAATTGCGACGACAGCGAATATTTGGGCAAGGTACCAGTCGCAGGTATCGCAAAAATTTTCTGGTTCCGAATGGTATCCAAGAAGGAAGCGTCAAAATGGCCGATAAACAAAGACATCCAGTTGCCCAAGGAGGCATGTGGAACATACCTAAGACATCATACAGCAAAGAAACACAAAATTTGTTGAAAGGTTTTTTGATATTTTTTATTTTAATGCATTCGATATACACCAAACACACCATTTTGATAAATTACTATATTATCGCTCATTTTTTTTTGTGACCAAGTTCATTACGATAATACGAGCGTAAATTGTTTATAAAAAGTACGGTCGCATGATTCAATAGAAATACTTCATTAGATATCCATACACCTAGGATTGATTAACACGATAACAGCCGAGTTTGAACGAACCCGAAGGGTGAGTTCAAACTCGGCTGCCAGAGTGCAATGAAATCCTAGGTATATGTAACTCGAATGATGTGTTTCCTTTATTATATACATATTCTAGCGTTATATATATATTAAATTAACTAGGCTGTCGCACAAGCGCGGAATAGCTCAGGGGTTAAGGCGTTGGGCTCGCGTCATGTTACTCTTTTTTCCCTTACGATGTACATGTGGTTATTTTGTTATTTTGCTTGATTAACGCTTTTGTTTCCAACAGATGTAATTATATTTTGTTAATTTGAATGATGATTTAATCATTCTATCAATAAACGGATAAAAACATAATTTAATTTCCGATTTTGAGATGTTTTTGATCGAAAGACTCTCGCAAAACTCAATAAATGCTGCGGACCCCGGTTCGTTCCCCAGCTCAGGCCCATTTTTTTTATCACAATTTTAAGCTCGTTCTCATCACATTCCTTTAGAATAATTCAAAGTTGTTTCATCATAATCAGTTATAATGTGCTGTTTTAAACATTGAATTGTTCAAAATTCAATGTTATCAAGACGCCGGGTCCGTACAGCATTATACGGACCTCCCGTGCAGCTCCTATCATTTCTTTATATTTTTTACGTCAAGTATACAATACACTGCATTATAAAATGTAACATTCATGTCTTTTTCTTCATATTGTGACGGGAATATCCTGGAACTAGTATACAGTTTATTCGATTTACAGGGTTCGACATAAGCACTCGCCAACTCGCCATGGCGAGTGAAAATTTCATTTGGCGAGTACGACCTGAAAGTCACTCGCCAAAATGGCGAGAACGAAATTTGGAAGATAAAAATTTGGCGAGTATGAAATAAAGTTTCTCGCCAAATTTGAATATTCACTTATAATACATTTATATTTCACATAATTGTTCGAAAAGTCATTTATTCTTATAAATATTGATAAAAATGTCGCTCGCGCCTTCGGCACTCGCCATTAACATTTGAGTAATTCAATATATTAACATCCATACTTTACGATCGTAAAACTCTAACAAGCTGGCTTAACATAGTATGAATATTACAAAACTAAAACAAACATCGAGTGGTTCCAGTAATCAAAGAAACATAATTTAGCATTTATATCACTTATGACCTAACATAATCATAATCAGAACATAATCTTAATATCTCGGTATTGCTATTGAAAGCAAAAGGTAATATGATTTACCAGTAAGCCATACCTGTCCAACCGTTTGAAAGTCCTCAGATAAATTTTCAAAATAAATCTCTCATGAAATTAATTTCATCTCGATACGCTTGCCTCCTCATTGTGTCTCATTTTGTCAACAGGTCGTTAAATTAAGGATCAGGCTTTTATTTTACTTTGTGTGTTGCATCTTCCATGCTCGCGCCTTCGGCGCTCCCAATTAAAATATATAAAAAAATTGGTGGTTCACACTTCCATATACGTTATAATAAAAATATTCTTAGTTCAAATATATTTTAATTTCAACATTCAAAATAGATCCTAAAGTCAAGACTCAATCGCGATGATGTGTCAAACAAATTTTGAGTTAAAGTTAAAATTTTGGAACAGTAAAAGACACTTAAAAGTTCTAATAATAAAGTAAGTTATGGACGCCAAAGGACGCCTTACAACTCATTTGATTTATCGATTTTATTAACATCTACACATTTCAATTTGGCGAGTACAAAATCAAGTCACTCGCCAAATTGGCGAGTACAAAATGTGTTTGGCAAGTATGAAATCAAAGTCACTCACCATGTTGGCGAGTATGAAATTTTCCTTATGTCGAACCCTGGATTTAGGCACAAACTTCAAGCTTGGGCACTTAGCGGATACTCAATGTATACTCGTACTTAGCCCAAACATTGAAGTGTCACATGACCGTTCGGGAAAATTTGTTTTATGGGCTTTGCCCGGATGATCGCAGAGACTAGGTGTAATTTCATCAAAATGAAGTTATGACTACTTATGTACACTTTTGACTGAATTTGCACATTTGGTACTCATAAAGGGTCTAACATATTAAAATATTGTATTAGTCCTTTTGTTTGAGGACCGCAGAAACTTAGAAAGAGGGACAAGACAAACTCCAATTCGAACATGTGGATTTCTAGGCTCGCGCTAGACCCAAAATTCATTTCCCACAATTGTGAAAGCATGCATATTTTCTCTGCATTTTCCATTTTCTTTCGCAAATTTCGAAATTGTAGCTAATACTTTCTACCAAATATTGTTTCGCAAATGTTGCGAAAGACATCAAGCTTGTTTTCGCATTTTCCGAAATAAATTCGCATTTTGCGAAGATGCGAACGGCTGGCGCGAGCCTAAGATGTGTTCTTAGATATCTTTAGCAAATTCGATAAAGCGAAAGTAGCCATGTTGTAAAAAATAGCAATTTTCATACACACATGAGATTGAATGGGCTAGGATATTTAAAAGGGTAACAGTAGAGACTTCTTCATTGGTTCAAATGAAAGCTCTGAATTAATAGATATGTCTTTTAATAGTTTTAACCATATTCGTGAAACCCAAATTGGAAATGGAATGACGAAGAAAGCTTTTATATCATCTAAAGACCATACCCCCTTTAAATTGGGAATTGGTTCGAGTATACTCGTCTTTCAAAAATATTCAAATTGTTTTTACAGATATGATGAGGGAATCGAAGTTGACTAATTTTCAGCAGCGACAGTTAAATCAAGCAATGTCAGGTAAACATATGCGTTATTTTGTAATGGCTCGAGCACATATACATAAAATGATCATTTAAAAATTGATTGATAAGGATAACAAATAAATTTCTCATTTCTTTAATCCGAATATAAGTAATACGCTTCCAGCTTTGACAACACCAAATTATTTTGTTAAACATTGTTTGTTTATGTATATAATTCGATGCTACTGTTTAAAAATGTGCTAATCTCAAAATTAAAGTTTTAAGAAAAGGCTAGTGAGATTAATTATACGAATCCTGACTTCAGTTTTGATATTGGGAAAACAAAGGTATAGTATTTGCTGGAAATAACAGTTCATGTATTTGTTTTCTTAGACGGAAGAACACTTCCAACGAAAGTTCACCCAACTACCAGTGCTAAACCCAAACTACCAGCTCAACCTCAGTCACGACAGCTATCGGGTCCAAGAATAGATCCGAGGTAATGTTATCATGCATGAACCTTATTTTGCAATAAATAGAATAGTGTTGGACAGTTTGATTGCATGATTTATAATGATATTTATCATCTCGTGAAAGCAATATGCATATATTTTGGATATATTTATTTTATCTGGTTTGTATCTTTAAATACAACATATTCAACCCTTTCTAAAATAAATGGCATTTTTATTTGAAATAAGGATATCAAAACAAATGTATCTTAACGTATAGCATGTCATAAAGTGAAATGATGTTATATGCGACCAAGTTACATGTATAGATATATTATTTGACATAGGCCTACCATCAAATCTGTTTTCAGGGAATACACTCATAGCACGCGAAAGAAAGAGCAGATTGAGGCTTCTGGTGCCTACGAAAGAGAACGTTATGCTCCTGCTCCATTGACTAAATATGGTATGAATTTATATAAAAAATATTAATGTGAGTTCGCAAAAAACTGTAGATTTGTTTAAAAACCAAAGTTATGAGTTCTTGTAAATTTATTTAAAAGCCAAAGTTATGTGACGTAATATATATTGTACAAAACACACTCCTTTTCAAAAAGGAATAAATTAAATAATACTGGCCTCGAATAATAATAAAAAATAAATATATATTTACATATAAAACCTTCTTTAAGTCTTGTGCATAATATTTGATAAATCACTATCTTAATGCTAACAATTTCAACACTATCACTTTCTTAACATGCAATTTATCCATATTTCCTATTTGCCCCTTGTTTAATAATTTCCTTACACCGCCATATTTTTTCTTATCATTCAGGTGGTTTCTATGAGAATGATAAGCGACGGTTGGCAAATATCATGGCGTATGGAGAAGATCTACCAAAGCCCGACTTGAAAAAGGCAGTTGCTAAAGCAAGACCACCTAGCCCACCAGCTGTCGATAGATTCGATGAATGTAGGTTCTAAGCAGTTGAAGAGCTCCGTGCAAAAATGTGTTAAGTCGGCTTAACATGTTTCGCAAAACAAAATGTATTGCAAAGTATAACATGATTATAGATCAATGTTATATATTAATGCTACAAAATCAATACGATCATAATGATTTCGTCCTTTGGCCACTTGCCAATCCTTAAATAAATGACTAAATTGACTTATCGAAAAACAGTGAATGTCTCTTTTTTTCACAACATAATGCTGCACGGAGCCCTTCAATTACTTTTGAATGTAATAAATAGATCTAGGAAGCTTCTTTTACCGACGTTGGTACATGTTTGACAGTCACTGATTGAGTCAGCCAACAGAGATATCGTCTTATTGTTTTAAATTAGCCAAATCTAATTGCTTCCGATTGTAATATTATTGATGTGACTTAAATTTACATGATATTCATTGTATCACATATTAGAAGTAATGGTTATCTTGAATTCATAAATAAGATCTACTTTATATGAAGTTTATATTTTATCGGAGTTATTTTTTTATGAGCATCTTTTATTATTTTGAATTAAAATTTGATGATGGTCACAATTTGTTAACAAAAAAATATGTTCTGATTTTTCAAGTGCAAGGAGAAATTGCGGAGAGGCGACAGTTCTTAGAAGAGATGGAATCATTGGGGAAAGGCGATCAATATAGACACATCATTGAAACTGAAATCTCACGGGTAAGTTGAAATGAAATTCTGAAATATATATTTTTCTATAACAGTTTTAACATTATTAGTTATCATAGTTTATGTTGCCCTGTAATAAAAATGAAGATCGAAAGTGCATTTTTTCTCATGATGATAGTAACTCAAATATAATACAAGCTTTGGTATAACTTTGTTTAATCTGCTTTCTTAAGAAAAAACTTCTATCAATATGGTTTTATCAGTACATTTCCTTTAGATTTTAGAACAGCTAGTTAAATATTACACAATACGAACAATTTGCTTTCTTTAATTCAATGTAAAACCTCTGAAATCGTAACTGTATTTAAACAATATTTTTTATTTTGACTTTTAGCTGATAAGAGATATGGAGCTCATTGATAAGAAAATGGACAAAGAACTTCAAGAAAGAATTCGTCAAGAGAAAGCGAAACAAACCAAGTCATCTGGATAGCTTGCATTTGTGTTCATTCATTTTGTATTTACTGGACAGTGGTATCCATATATCCTATGATATTTACGATTTATTTGGACTCTCTTATAAGGCGCTTGTTATATTTAGATCTCAAGCGCACACATGCAGGCGTGGGACTCTGTGATTCAGCCATGTAAAAGCTAAATATGACATGTTATTTTGTTTCGAAAGCTTAATTATATGCTCACTAATATTTAGTGGTGTTAACCAAGAAATGGTTATATTGAAACTGGTTTTTCTATGTG
>LQRL01122553.1:7536-26472 GCA_001703475.1 Hydroides elegans
TGGTATCCTGACAAGGGAGCTACGGAAGAAATTCATACGGACCCTAGCTGGTTTTAACCATGCCCTCAAAACTACCTGGAACGACCCCACCCAGGATGTGATTGATAGTGTTCTTCGCAGTTGGCCAAAACGCTGTAGATTTATATATTATAGACATCGATCCCACATCAAACATCTATCAAAATTAGAAGTCTGTAAGTTTTGTACTTTTCATTTTATAGCAAAAATAAAAGTGTAACAAATTAAACTGAACACCTCTTGTAAAACTTTTATTAAAGATATATCCTTTTATTTATTTATTATTAAAATGATGTGTTGGTCACGCCGGATTACTGATTAGTTAAAATAAGAGGACCCTTTTATATGCTGTCACTAAGGAGTGGACATGCAAACGTCATTGCTGACCCATATCGGAATGTGCCTCAATCTATAACTAGTCTGTCATAAGAGGTGTTCCCTAATAACACTTAACCTCCGTTACTTTGTCTTATAACACATAAACCAGTTTTTCTATCTGCGAACTAGCGACCCTCGACGGCATCTTAACTATGTTTTAGGGTGCGTTCAAATCGATCAAACTAACCTTCAAACCTAGCCTCAAACAAATTAAGGCGATGACGACAATTAACAATTTGATTTTATCATATCACCATCAAGTCTTTTACAAACTTGCTTCAAACCAGATATCAACTAACGTTGGCCTTAAAAACGATTAAATTCATTAGTCTCAGGGGTTGGTAAAGTAAATGCAATATGCAAGGAATTGTCACAAATTTGCAACATGATTACAGTTCATTTTCAAAAAGGCTATTTCGTTGTTTCATATATTTGTTCTTCTACTCGAATAATTCATAATCTTGAGTCAAGTTTTATGCATACCAAAATATAACTTCTCATTTTCGTTCAACTTGGTTTTTGTTCTGGCTGCACTAAACATATAGATTCTAGTTGTAAGTAGATATGAAATATTCGCGTATAAAAAACATGTTCTATTGAATAACCTTTCAGTACCGGGTTTCTTCATTTTACTTGTGCAAAATATATATTAAAAACCGATTTACTCTTGTTTTAGGGTAATATCATATGCTTATTTGGTTTCCGTTTTCAATTTCACAAACTTTCTCTAAGCACGTCATAAGCGGAACTAATAGATTTGTTTACGAAAACCTACCCGGTAAAATAACGTATGATTATGACATCTGTAACTAAAAATCAATTATCATTTAGATAATGTGATGTTTATGATATTTTATCGTTGCTAGGCTTTAGGGTTGAATGATCATGTATTCTGAAAATTAAAATTTGAATGAGGGCACGCGATATGTTTGATTTGAACAAAATGATCGATGTGTAGTCTTGATATGCGACGTTTATGATACAGTAAACTGGCATGTTTCTAAACAAATTAGGCTTGTGTTACTTTATCAAGTAGCATAAATATTACCATTTACTTTAGTGGTTTACTTAGGCAAAGGTATCATTTATGTAAAAGTACAGTTAGCTAATATATGTCAATTGAGTAATTTGAATCCATTCAAAACTATGACAGAAATATACAACTGTAAAATAAATATTGTGATCGTTTTAAAGGCCATTTTTCCATTAGTTAAACCATTGAAAATGATATTTGAGAATTATGCTTTAAAGCTTTTCAAATAAAGTTTTTTTATTGAAGACGGTGGAACATTATATCCAATCAATTTAAAAACAATTGAAATAAACTTTTAAATTGTGAATCATTTTTAAATTTAATTCAATTGTGCTGTATTGAAACTGAAAAGGTTTTGTCGAAAGAAAATAATCATGTGCTACCGGAACTATCAACTTTTTATTTTCTTACATAATCATGAATCGTGAATCAACGCCATCTGTTCTTTATTATGATTTTATAATGTGAACATAATGAAATATCTTTCCGGTTCATATTTAAACTTCAACACAAATACATATCACTTATATTAGCGTAAACCATGTAAGTATATTCAAGTACATACTATCTCATTTAAGATAAATTTTTATGAGTTGTAGTTATTTCAATTGCCTTTAGTGTATGTTAAAAATAATATATCATGATATTCATTAGACTCAATATTCTTATTTGTTAAAGAGGTTCCCATTCTTAGAACTTTATATAATACAGGAAGTATTTGTGAAACACGAAAGGGCCCGAAAAGCCCACCCCCCAATTCGAATGGGTGTTTAATATTCGCATATGCCCATGTGTTGAAAAATCACATCTTTTGAAAATGTTGGCCGTATTCGGTCATTTTCCCATGGCCGAATTTGGTCAAAAGGCACATTTACACATCAAGACCTTTCATTTGAGCTTACAACCAAGTCTCTATGACCTTCCGTTCAACAGTTCTAGTCCGTACAAGAAAGCGATGACAGACGGGCAGACGGACGGACAGACAGACGGACGGCTAGGCGGACAGATGGATGGACCGAACATCCCAACTCTATAGGCCCCCAACTTTGGGGTTTGCAATGGGCTTAGTAAAAAAGTGTTGAGCTTCATTTATACCATTTATACCACTGGGAAAGTCAGTGTTATAACCTTATTTTTACCTGTGTCTATTATAATTGCGATTTTAACATTTATATATTCTATATTCAATGCATAATATTTGATTACAGGACACTTAAAGCGCCTGGTTTAATCTTATTGCTGATATGCTTTAGCTCAATGATAAGCTTATCGGAGACGGTAGGATGTAGCATCGCAGCCTGTTTAGGTAAGAATAGACCTCACAACCAGTTATTCAGCACCCTGTAACTGTGAACCTGTTTTTGTTCAATTTTATTTTTTTAAAAACAGAAATAGCATCAAATATACATTTTTTACATAATACATTGGATAATGCCAAAACTTCAGTGTAAGCATAAATGATTTCATTTATAATATTAAAGAAATGTATTTCATGCTATTTATGTAAGAATTAAAAAGTGAATCAAAAACTGGTCGCAGTTTAAGGGTGTCTCGATGACTGGATGTGAGGTCTGTATAGTATGTATGCTTGGGGCATGGGGACATTGATAAAACTAACCTTCAAATAACTGAAGGTATTGGCGACGTTCAAGGGTTTTAGCCCAATGCATCATCGTCAAACCTCCTTCAATCAACCCTTCAAATTGGTTTTAAATTGGAACAGTATATGTGCGCATTTGGTTAAAAGCTAGGAGTTTAGAGCATGGTTTGAAAGCGCATCAAACCATCAAATTTGTCGGACCTTATTTGTAAATTATTTTTTTTGTTGTGAAAGACCGTTATAGTTTTTAACATGTATCTATTGTGTAAACAAAATTATATTTTGGATAAAGTTTGGAAACACCATTTTCATAATTCATATAACTAATGCTTTAACTGATATAACTGAATAATAGAATAAGTATCTGTGTTATATTCGTTTACACATTTCTTGCGCAAATGGTGGCATATATACTATTAACATCGGTATGAGTGGTCGCTTTGTGTGTGATGTTACTTCTACGTTCGCCGCCCAATGAGTGCTATTAATGCTTGCGACGTCGCTTTTTCTACGTCGACGAGAAAGGAATATACACACGTATTTTGACAACAAATAGAATGTCCCTATAATGCTTTGTCTGGTTTATCTATTTGTTTAGTTTGAATACAAAAAAACATGCGAGAAACTATTATAAATAAGAACATCCTTTCAATGTCTTGCCGATTCGGTTCACTTGGTTTTAATTTTATCAAATTTATTCAATCTAGATCCTGGATGCAGTTCCCCATCATGCAAAGAGTGCTGTAATGATGCACAATATAGAGCCACGGTTATATCGTAAGTGATTGTCTAGTTTTCATACAATTAGCCACGTTCACATTTATGCGAAGAGAAGTACCTTTCAAGAAGAAAAAGAGTGATAACACTGTGTGTTTTAAAATCAATCTTGCTTTAAATCCTAAGACAAAAAGCAGGTTGCGTAAATAAACTGCTGGATATTTTTTATTATTGTTTTATTACATAATAATATATGCTGATATGTAAAGTTATTCCCACATTGTTTTTAAACTTGACTAGGTATTCATCAAATCAATTTCAATAGCACACATTTATGTATGTACGGCTGTTTCTCGCATATTTCACTTACATTGTATCTTGATATCACTTTGATGCATGTATAGCATCCATATGACTTACAACCGTTATCCTGTTAAGCATTCTATGTAACATTCTAGAATTGTTACACCAACTTATAACAATACTACATTAACACCTTATAGAAATATCAAACATATGTACTATATATGTTAGCGCGAAACTTTAATTTCCAGGGAAACTTTAATTTTGCAAGCGAAAGATTATTTTTTTGGATCATGTATGTATTCTATGTCGAAATGTTATCAATTAGGCTTTTAATAACAGTTGATTTTAATTATATGTAAATCAATTTGCTCCCATGTCATCTAACCAATCTATCCACGGCTTCTTATGATGTATTATTCAAAAGTGCATCGCAATAAGCCGATTAATCCCCAAGTTGAGTTTTATGACTCAACTCACGGATTATCCTCTGTGGAAGTGTGCTTTATGTCACTAATACGCATAAATTGATCAAAAGATAATATAATTATTTGAGGCAAAATCTTAAGTTAGGGCTATAAACATATCTTATATAGACTATTTTGTTTTAACATTATCAGAAAAAATTCCTTTCCTAGCGAGACTATAGTTACGCTTATATTAAAGTTTCGCTGCCACACATATATATATATATAATATGTATAATACTAAATTGGTGTTTTATATTTTTCAACAGGATATGCGGCGGAAGCCATTGCGGCCCTGATCATGGAAATAAATAAATTTCATAAACTATCATTAACTTTTAATTAAGATCTATCAAGTTTTCCATGATGATTTCGTATAGAATTTCGTGGAAAGAGATTTGTGATTCAGGCGAAAACGCTTTCGACATTTAATTAGCTTTAGTAAGGTGAAAGTGTTTTTTATACAAAGACTGTGTTCTTAAAATTCTTAAAACATGTGCAGAAATATAATTTAGACATCATTTAAAATACTTGAACAAAACAAAATGAAATAAAAGAATGTTTTTGAACAAAATCGTTTTGTTTTCTAAAATATGTTTAGCCTGATATTATAACTTTTTAGTATTTAATATTCATGTTTCATATCCGGTGTTGCGGTGGTTTAGTTGTCGCGGTGAAATAGTTGTCGTTTCTCTATATGCTCTTTATAAGGGGTGCTGAGGGGTTGAGACATGAGCGACAACTTTTTCAACGGAGAAAAGATCAATAATTTGCGAGGTCTTTTGAGATTTTGTTTACATTTTGTATGAATTTATTAACAGCTCCTTATCTGGTTTTAACCAATAAATCAAAATAAACGAATTGCATATATGTTCTGCTATCAGTAATGGTTTTTTTTTCTGTGCATTGAATATTAACTTCAAAGCATTTAACTTATAAAAACCTTAACAACCTAATCATACACTCATTTTTTAGTTCATCTAAGCAATTAGTACCTATTAAACGCTATTGTTAAACACAACAAAACATAGTGGCTTAATGTTTAAATACATTTATTTAAAAAATAAAAGTATACATTTTTAGAAACCATTTTGTTTAAGGTTTGCGGAAGTAACAAAGAAAATATAACTTTTCTGTAAAAACAAAACGCAATTATAGAAACTGAAATGGACCTTATCGGGTTATTTATAAGATCATATCTTCAAATATTCCCAATAATTCCTTGTCAGTCCAAAGCCCCATAACTATCAAATATATGTAATAAATAACGTTATTTTGTTATTTTTAAGAGAGCCAAAAAAATAGGGATTTTTTGAAAAAGATATGACAGCTAGTGGAAGACAGCTTTCGTCTAAATACATCAGACATGAAAATAATCATGGTGCTTGACCAAGGATTTCCCAAAATATAGCGAAATAAAGACTTATTATGAGTTATTTTGTGGTACTTTAAGGGTGGTTAACTACCTAGGAATATTCCATTTGCTTTACTTCGATCAAAAACCTGCTTATAACATTAATGTTTAATAATTGTTTGCAATTATATTGATATTCGAATGTTAAAATGATGTTTAGCGAAAATATTGTAGTTTTCATTGAAACTGATTGGGTTATCGAAAGTTAATTTTTGCTGCCAAAAATGAATATTGATTTGTGAATATCATTTAATGCTGATTTAGATAGATATTTATGTGTAATATCTCGCTATGTATAATTTGACTTGTACAAACACACAAGTTTGATGCCGTAATGATGACAAATCTTGTTTGTCAATGCATTACTGATACGACGTAATTTGATATTTTACGTTTAAAATTTAATAACAAAGCCCAACATTCATACCCAAGTTTAATTTTCACAGAGTTTGGGTAACTTTAATCTGAACCGTAACTGATATGAAGCAGGGGATAAGGATCCACTCATACGTGGATGGGTTGTGTTTACACAGCTGAATAGGTTAGATAAGAAACGACAACTTTTCCACTGCTACAGCCTTTTCAATGCACCGTTCTAATCCAAATCATTTCACCGACAGCGACTATTTCGCTGAAACAACGGTTATAATTTTGCATTTAAATTCAAAGACAATGGTGTCTATGTTTGTGTTGGAAAATATGACATTTATCAAAACTTAAACCAGACATATTAAGTATAATCCCAATGCCACAATATCAATAAAAGACTAATGTAAACAAATGCATTATGTAATCTTTCGCAGAATGTTTGAATACATGACTTGATCACTTTAATTCGCTCAGTTTAGATCAGCACAATTTGTTTGTCATTCAGAAATAGTCAGTGGAAATAATCATTCATTTGAATATAGTTCACTAAATTTATATTTAGACAAATAACTTGGCTTTGATTTTCTTAGTAATAACAGTATATTGTGTTGCGTTTAAATGTATGCTTGAAAGTATATTTAAAAGATGGTCAGTGTATTCCGCTCAATGTCATAACATTGATTGATAAGAACTTATCCAAATATTTTTAACATTAATAAAAATTCCTTCAAATATTTTCAAGTATCCTAACTTTAATTCGTCATATACATGCAATAGCATAATTTTCCCATATTAAAATATATTGCTAGTGCATAATGTTACCGTCGTTATTTGGAAATAACATTTTATTTAATGGCAGCGACCATATTATTAAAAACCTGATATATTATTACGGTTGTAATTAAACAATTAAGTTAGACCCTCCACACGCACTTATCTAAAATTAATTTGCGATATTTCTCAATGAATTTCAATCCATGCATGGATGATAGAAGATATGATTCACAACTAATTGAATATGATACATGTGTTATTGGTATAATGCCATGGCCACACTGTCGATTTTCCAGTCGGCGATCGTCGCCGACTGAATCGGAGCCAGTCGCCGACTTATTCTCACCAGGTGGCCACACTGACGATTTATTTTGTCGGCGACTCGGCAAGCTGACCCGCTTTTTCTTTTACAGAGAACATATTCACTTTGACAATATATGTTTCACAATACAACTATCAATAATAATTTGAAACATAATTTAGAATCAACCAGGGAATATCTTGAATTAATCAATGGATACGCTAAAAAGAGTATAGTTGATCCTATAAAAAGATGATAATCGACAACTGTTATTTAAACTTTGTGAATTAATTATGTCTAATTGATGGGAGCACCATTATAATAATTGCATAATAAATTAATTTAGCAAACATGTTTCCCATTTCAATTGAAATTATATATTGAATTTCATTACAATTATGACGCGTTTTTCATAACAAATATTTACGTCACTATTGTACATTGACAATTAAATATAAACACTATTGTAATAATTTTCCTAGCTTAACAAATTTTATCTAATTTCGAAAATAACATGTTAAAACTTATTTTCATATCTTATTTAGTGTTATTTGTTTGAAAATCGCGTCGCGTTGGGTCGCAAGGGTGGACACACTGGCGATTCTCTTTGATGTGCTTGCGATTGCCGACATCCGCGATCCAACATGTTGGATCGGGAAAAATGCGTCGCCGACCGTCGCCGACTGTCGGCGACTGAGTCGTGAGGGTGGCCACACTGCGGCAATTTTTGAGTCGGCGACTGTCGCCGACTAGAAAATCGGCAGTGTGGCCTAGGCATAATGCGTTTATCAACTTACCAAATGTTGATTGATTGATACACTCTTTTAGAACTTTACTCTACATTCGTCAAGTATCATATTTTTCTTGTAAAAATTTACTTTATTGTGATTTTATGACAAATCAATCAATATCAGTAATGCAATTTGACTGTTTGCGATACTCCAATTTTCGAGGCTTATGTAACAGCTAAGTCACGTATGATAACACAGGAAAATTAGACACGGGAATAAAAAAAAACACCTAGTGAACAGCTTCATGAACTTAATAACACATACATCCTTACGTCAATGGAATGAATTTCGATTATAGCATCAACATCTAATTCCACACCTGAATTAAATTTAACAGTCAATAGCACAAATTATTAGAGAGGTTGAAGCCTTACTAATGTGATATCTGAAACAAATAAAGGAATACAGCAAAGAATAAAGGAATGATTTGAACAATTTAAGCGACAGACATTTAAGCGATAAACGAAAAAAAACTTCTATGTGTCCAAAATAGATAAATCATATTTATGTTTATAATTTTAGCAATAAAATTGGCACTGGGACTGAATACTCAATAATTTAGAAAACGCATATTTTGGATACGCATCGGATATCTTAAAATGGGTCCCAATATTAAGTCAATATGATTATGCATACCCATTTAGTCATTAGACATTGTAACGGCATTCTTGATATAAGATTCAAAATGTATAATTATAAAATTATAATAGCTACGTACGTTTCCCATTGAGACACATTAGTTAAGCCAATTAATAAGAATATTCTGACGGTGTATATTCACGGAATTGTTTAATAAATACATAGCTATGTCTTCCTTATATCTATTTGTAATATCTCACTTTCTAATTTCAAGATTAATCAGGTTATTTGGAACCGTTTAATGTGCAAGAACATTTAATAATGTATGTAAGTCTTAATTTTGTATTGACTAGTTGGATCATTTTTCGTCATGATACATATGCATTAGACATCAAATTAAATAACAAACATAAGCCTTTATACGGATACATCCTCTTAATACGTGATAAGCCTGATAAGGCTATGGCTTTTGGATTAGAATGTGAATTAAATATACGAAAATACTGGTCCTGCCACTATATAGATATGCGTCTAAATTACCAATCATATGCTATAGCCAATCCAATGCAGTTTGATTCAAATAACCAATCGTTTAATTTTTCCAATCAAATGATGTTTCTAAATCAATACACGTGGTGTGCTCTCCATTTTTATGTTTTGATTTGATGTTTGCGTGAGACATTAGATGGTGGGAAATTACCGTATTTTGAATTGTCATGCTATATAAAAACCACGTTTAAGGAAATCTCTACAAATAAAATCAAATCAATTGGAACATTTATAAAATAATCTGCATATCTAAAGCACCGTTAATTCAACATGTAAGCATATATACAATATAATAAACATTTTGGAGCAGTTGTTTTGAAAAAAAAAGATATTCAAAGGCATCAAGCATAGGATACTCATTTCAATTCAAACAAATTTCTGTATATCTAGTGTGGAGAACGATTTAGAATTTTACTTAATATGTTTACAGAATACGGATGTTTGAACAAATATGAATAGTTATTAAAATACATTCTGTTCAATATGTTTCTTTATTAGGAAGTTTAATCAGTTGCATGTCAAATGCCAATACTAATTATTTTTGTATTTTACCTTGTATTAAACTCTCTCTGTTTGTAGGGACAGCCGAGCATTTTTCTTGTGTATGTTATTGATTTGTATAAATATAGCGACTCTTGCGCAAGCATGTGATCTTCCGGCCTGTTATGGTAAGTTAAAATCTTGTATCAACAAAATGATAATATTTCGTCCATTAATTAGTTACATTTAAGAAATGGGATATACTTTTTGTTAAGGTATAACCATCTTGAAAATAAAGATAATTGGTCAGAAAAGCCATTGACTATAATATTCATAATATTGTGAAAAAAATAATTTTACGCTCATAAAGTTCTACTATTATAGAGGCATAAATACCACATTTGACGATTTACTTTTGAAAACTTATACACATCTTTATACAAAACTGTACATATTCAAATTTGTTCAAAAGCTATATTTTAAAGTTCAGATGAACAATATTTGATTTTGAATTGAATAAAAAGTTATATATTTCATTTCATAGCGTAATTATATGCTATATTTTTAACTAAACATTTAACACTCTTTCCATATTTGTCTCAAATATTTTTATTTATGAATTCGCAGCTAACTCATGTTTCGGATTCCATACATATTGCTCAGATTGCTGCTATACTGAGTGGGAACCCTTGGTCTTAGCGTGAGTTCTAAATTTTATATATTAATTGATGAATTATAAAGATGGAAGTATCAATCAATGCATTACATTTTATTTTGATTTGTTACACGAAAGTAGTCTTCAGACATGGAATAAATTATTTTTATTTTGTGACCATTTGTCCATGCCTGTTTATTTCAGCAAATCATTAGTTTTCAAAAGATATTCAAAAACGTATCCGTTATGTTTAACTGCATGATTATAAGACCTACTAAAATAAAGCAATGTACTTGTTAAAAATAGAAAATAAATCATGGCATTATATTCATAGGATATTAAATATTAGAAAATTAGGATATTAGATCTCCTTTATCTTCGATTTTTTTTAAAAAAACTTAATATTTATGGTTAAGACTTGAACTTTACTAGCATATATTTATGTTTTTTATTACTATTTGCAGTTTTTGTGGTGCAAATTATTGTGGACCTCAGACGGGCAATTAACAGATCTGCAATAGGCAACCATTAAGAGCTAAATCACTTGACTATTTTCCCCAGTTGCAACAGTTTAAAGGGACTAGATGGACATTGTCTGAGACTGCCGTGTGTGTCATTGTTTCCACATTTGTATCAAACAATGTGTGCTGTAATAATTTTTTTAAAGTTTCAAAGTAAGCATGATTAAATACATTTATGTTTTATGAGGATATTGTGCTATACACTATATAACATCATTTATTTTCTCATCTATTTCTGTTTGACTCTTGAATATAGATTATGTTATTATATATATTAATGCTCGTAATAGTTAAATAAAACGGACTATATCTACTTGATATTTGTTGTGATATAATTAAACTATCTTATATGCATATATCTTATGCTATAGCAACAAGCATGATGATCATAGGGGCAATAATGACTAATTCAATATTCATAGTCACAAGCAAAGTGCGTTGGATACATTGGTAAACAAATATTTTATGTTAAATATTTTTTGCAGCCAAGTAAATAACATTAATTTAACCTCTGTTTTAATACCTAATATATCTCTATCTATTTTATGTGTTAAGGATAAATTAATTAAAGCAAAATACGATGTATATACTATATAATATCGATTCTTTGATTGAGTTATAAATAGGTTGTAACTAATAGCTTCAATAATAAATGCTTTCTTAAAATCTAATCGGCTGTTTAATGGTCGCGTGCATGTATTCAGTGTATAAAATGAAGCTCTTACCAAATGCATTATGCGCCACTTGCATAACATTTTGCCTTATAAATGAGGCAAGACTTACATAAGCATCTGATATATTAAACACAATTTTGAATAGTTTTATAGTCAGTTATATGAATTATCGAAATTATCACAATGTGATAATAAACATATAATATTATAGTGGATAGTTGAATTATATAAAATGTAAATGATGTTTTTCCAACCAGTCAAAATTATCAATGACACGATAATTCATAATGTTCTATGTTATATCTGTCTTTTTCAAAAGGAAAAAATGTGGAAAAAAAACAACGACTCATATATGCTTAATATGTAAACATTTTAGATTACAAATATTGTTACTCATGCATCACAATCAATAAACTTGCTACCATAAAACAGATAACTCATGAAGGTCTCCCTGCAATAATGTGTAAAGTCGGTTTTACATGTTTTACGAAACTGTTTTGCAAATTGTCAAATGATTATAGGTCCATCTTAAATACTTCAATGTTACAACATCAATGCGACCATAATTATTTCTTCCTCTGGGCACTTGCCAATCCTTACACAAAAGACAACATTTTAAAAACGTTCAATTCCATTTTTCTCAAAACGTCAATTTTTGACTTAACATAATGTTACACTGAACACTTCAAATGTTTTATATTAAATAATATGCGCATAACCTTTTTCCAAACAAACTTATGTAGGAATATATCATCAAGAACTGTAAATTGACCCCTTAAATATTGTGATGTGTAGAACACATTTTATAAAATTTTATTGATATCAAGAGTGTATTTCTGAAATGACATTCATCATTTGGAACTATTGAGAACTTTAAGACACGAAAAATTACCATTCCTGTATACATAAATATTAGCTTAAGATTATCGATTGCAAATTTAGAAGTAAAATACGTGATACCCTGTCATGCACCGATCAAAAGCTCTTGAGTTCAAGCAACAGTTGGCATGGATTAAATTAATGACATTATACAAATAATTGTCACATTCGATTCATAATCAAAAGTGATACCCACTTGACACAGATTATCCTATGTCAGATACATATGGTAGACCAGTGACAGGAGTACTTAGTGATTTATTGTGTGAAATATCTATTCTGCTTGGAAATAAATCATGCCGATAGTTTCTACAAAATAGAACAAATAACCTTCCTTAAAAATTAATCTCTCACTTGAAGCAATAATATTTCATCAATTTAAGCTGCAAACAATTCGTTTCATACCAAAATAAGTAATGTGAAACCAACTTTTATGAATCATATGTTGGATCCTGCAGTAATCTTTTCATTTTGATAGACTTCGTGTCTGAAAGAGTTCCATGCCAAAATGTCTGCTAATGAGAAACATGTGTGTTAAAATACAAGAAAAATATAACACAATATTATTGTCATGGATATATCTTCACCGTTTAGAAGGAACCGACATTTGAGTGTTCGAGTTTAAAGCCAGACAAGCATACATGCACTCCAGGGGGAATGAGTTCGGTCGGATACTATCATATCGCGTGATTCATGTCATACATAGCGGAGCCCATGGAATTATTAATCTCTCTTTGGAATGATGTGCAATAAAAAATGGAATATGGTAGCCTAAAAGACTCAAAATTGACACTTATATTCTATAAATGTGATGCGTAAAACCTATTTATTTATGCATTTTATTACATCAATGATATTATAGTATTTTTGTATTAACCATAGCAAGCTATTACAACTGGTATACTCTTGGCACCTGAATAATATGTATAGTTTAAAATAGAACATGTACATGATTTATGTAAAAATGACTGATATACGATAACATCAAATATATAATGTATATAGTATCTCGTTAACAAATAGCACCTTTTGGTATGGAACCCTTTAAGAATCAACGGATCAATATATTGAATTGTTTTAAAAATGAAACTAGTTTTGATCGACTTATAGATGAAATATGCCTAATAGTTCATTCAACGGGTAAATAGTGTGCATTTCTTTGGAAAATAAACACTTATAAATCATAAACGAAGAATTAAAGCGATAAGTCTTAGATTATGTTGCAGATTTATATCAGGTATAGCTAGGGTCAAATCACAGTTCACATTGATTTATTGACTTGAACACTTTTCTAAATAATGTTTGATTAATCGCAACTTAAACTATTTGACCTGGATTAACAATGATTATGTTTTAAATAATTTGAATTAAAGAAATGCACAATTACCACTAATACAGATATTTTCAAAACACTTGATCCAATACAAAATCAATGAAAATGCCTGACGTGTATCCTGAAATGTATCGAATTTTCATTGTTACCTGAAATCAATTTGTTCGGGTAGTACATATAGTAAATCAAACAACCAAATCGTCATATTGCACAGGAACTAGAGAAACGAAACCACAACAACTTAATATAAAATGTAAGTGAATTTGTAATTAGTAAAGCATATATAATAATCATTTTCATCAAGCATATTACTTTACAAATATGATAAGTGTAATTTTTCGGATATAAATTTAGCTAATGTCATAAAAAAGGTGTTTATTCTAAAATAAATGTTGTGGAAAACATGGTTTGCTATAGTAAGCATTCTAGTGCCATATTATTAAACTAATGTGATTATAATTTTTCGTATCATAAATGCGACTTAATCTCTTCAAATTAAATTACGGACTAACCTATAGCTGTTTATCTTTTGCATGTAAATTTCATATTTTGAATACTATTTGAGATCAATTTTGTTTGTTCATTTGCTATTTTAGCGATTGACTTCATAAAACTTATTTTCCAATATCCATTTCAGGGCCAGCAAAGTGCTGATTTTCTTCATTGCGTTTATCACAATGTGTTATATTATGAGAACAGCGGAAGCTGAGTGCTCCATTGCAGTATGCGCACGTAAATATAATTTAATTAATTTGTTCTTTAGATCTTCTAAAACTTATATTACTTTAGCTTTTAAGAGATTTAGAGAGTAGAACATACATAGAATTGTCTACGAAACAACATAAAAAAGGTATTAAGTGTGTACTGTTAAAAGGATTTGTTAGAAATACTATTAATCCAATTGAAGGGCTCCGTGCAACAATGTGTTTAGTCGACTTAACATGGTTCGCTAAAATGTTTAGCAAAATATCACATGATTATAGAGCCATGTAAATTACTCAAATAAAGCTAGGAAATCTATGCGATCATAATTATATTGTTGAGTTGAAGTCATCTATAGGCGCCTACAAACAATGAGCATTAGACATTACCAGATTATATTAAAACGACCGAGTATATGACCATACAAACAAGAAAAGCACATGACTAAAATATTCAACAAAGACGCTATTTTCTATACTAATGCTGGGTTTAAAAAAGAATACGCTAATGATATAAACTTACTATTGTTTGATAAACATGTACACTTTTAATTTGGATTGCAGCTTTGTTACAAATTGATAATACAAAAAAAACTGTGGTATTTTTATTTATTTTTGTGTGTGTTTGCCAAACTATACCTTCACATCTATCCTGAGTTTTGTACCCGGTGCCTTTGAACTCGTAATTTAAGAAAAGAGCATCCTTCTACAATAAAACGAGTTAAAGAGTTATTATTTTGCATTATAGCAGTAAAAATATAAATCATTTTGAAAAAAATATCTTTAAACCATCAACATGAAAACAAAGATAGGTTCACTTACCCAACCCGACTTCACTCTTCTTTTCTAGTTAGCTAGAGTATTAAACGATCATTTTCTCGAAAATGTTAATGTTAAATATAACATAATTACAATTTATATTAAACTTATAACGCATAATAAGACGCTCGCAACGTATTTTAAATGATGCTGCAAAACAAACTTACAAAATTGAAAGAAAAAAAAAACAAACAAAAACAGTCTTGCTTAAATCTCCAATAAAAACGGTTCACCTTAAACAACTTTACTACCGGTGCGTTTAAACTGAGGTGTTCCCAGCAAGGGTTTGAAGCTTGGTTTAAACGCACCATAAGACGAACACAATAAAATACTCATTTATGAACATTACAAATTGACAAAAAATGTGTTCATTTTTTGTCCAAGCCAGCAGAGCTGTTTCTCCTTTTATAGCCAGCTTGTAGCAGAAAATGAACACCTTTTGCAATAATTTAACTGTTGAATATAACAAAATCGCATATCACTAATAACAAATAATACAGGTTATAAGACAATGGCAAGCAATTACGATCAAATAATTATCAAGTATTCTCATTAATTATTACAAAATAAGGACATTGTTTAAAAGGTGCTCCTCAAACTGCTATAATATCCAAGCTAGAACAAATTTCCTTAAAATCCAAAAGCCAGCTGTGATTTGCTGAGGAACATTTATTTTTTTTAATCATATTTTTTCATGTATTTAATTTGTTTTTGCAGAGGGGACTTTCGGATGTGGTCATCAAGATTGTGAAAGTTGTTGTGACGACACAGCAGAAAATAAAGCGATCGCAGAACAGTAAGTTCCTATGAATAGAATGTTCAAACATGCATGTATATACGAAATTACAGTGTGGTATTACACAATAATTTTGACAGCACAAATTCATTCATAAAATATGTAGGTGCAGTTTCTTTCTTAAGCCTTTTTGAAGATGCGTAGCTAAACGTTGGCTTTATAAACTCAAATACCATATTTTCATGCAAATTGAATCTAAAATCCTCAAATGTCATATCTTTTATTTGCAGATGGTGTTATGACTTGTGCGGTCCCGATAATATTAATGATAAATAATATAATACTAATAAATAAGTAAACATGGTCGCGTGTTTTACATACTCTCCTCTACAAGCAAAGCCGCGATCATTTCCGAAACATTGTCTTGTTATAATATGTTAAACATTCATTGATCAATGTGGCCATACAGTTATATTCACTGTGTCTAAAAAGCCGTGGTTACATCTGCGTTATAAATCGTGTTTGCATGCACGCTTGGTTTAGCGTTTACAATAAGGAAGAATAAAATGGAAAGCACGAAACGGCTGCGTTTCAAAACGCAAAAATTATATAACCACGGCCTACTACATGTATCTACATCATTATATCCTAAATTCGTCTTTGAAATATGTTTTATTAATTAAATGTTTTCCATTTACGATAAATGCCTGATATCTTAACTGCTGTTTAATGTTATATATGTTAATGTTTAATATTATGACATCAACGTATGTTAAGTGTAATTGATCAGTTATATTTGTGATGAGTCTCAAAATATCTTGAAACGTAACCTGAATAGAGCGTTTATCAGAAGTATACAATTATGATATGCATAAAAGATATTTCAGATATCTTTCATGCTTTATGCTATATGCCTGTGTGATTAAATGAATAAATGAAAAAAGAAAATCATCAATCAATGTGTTTTTACTTAAGAAGACCATTTTTTAAGGAATTGTCCTAGCTTTTTTCTTATAAATGACAGTTTACGCACGCAATATGCATGAATAGTTGATGCAGAACTGTCAAAACACATCCACTTTCAGTTATATACTATGTATATTCAATTTGATATCACTCTTTGGTATACATTATTTTTTTTGTTTTAACGTACGAAAACAAGGTCCGCGGAGGAACACAAGAAACATATATGGGGACCCAAACGGGGAGCGAACCCGTACACACGAAATTCATTTTCGTTTGCCATTAAAGGTGTAGTCAAATTGGATGAAACAGCCATTTTCGATGGTTGTTTCCACCTTGTTTCCGTTGTTACATGGAAACAACGATTAAACAACCATATGAAACAACCATTTACATAAGCGTTTATATTTTCACGTATTCTGATTTAAAATGTTTTCATTTATTAATGAATTACTGTTAATATGATATCAAATCTTCATGCAAATAAATTGAAAACTCAATAATTGACGACAACAGAACCATACAATTGACTTTCAATTGTTAGAAAACGTGAATGTAACGTAATAATTATAAACGTCACACTTCAAAATGTCGTGGCATAAATGCAATTGCAACAAGGTCAGAATTTAACTGAATGGTTGTTTCTTTGTTTGTTTCCTTTCCGAGACGCCAAAAAATGGTTGTTTCCCAAAATGAAACAACCATTAAAAATGGTTGTTTCATCCCATGTACACTTTAAGTACACCATGTACACCTTAAGTGTACGAAAACAGTTTTTCGACTCAGTTATTTAATAAATCAAGAGAAAAAATTGCTGGAACAGATATTGAGCAACAATTGTTCTGAAATTTGCACTTTCCCTTTTTAAAACTCAAGTCATTAACCAAGCATTATTTTTCATAATATTATAGATGCTCAGTCCGACTAATCCTGTTCGATCTGTTTCGCAACTTACAAATTAAGCTGAATTAATGATTCTTTTAGAGAATAGAACCGTACATCATTCACCTCGCATAAGCCCATAATCAATCTAGATTATGTGCAAATCAAAACAAAACAAAAAACTCGTTTTTGCTGGTTATAAACAATATCAATGCTTTTTAAATAATATATGTTTATAATGCAATAATAAAAAGGTTGCTGAAATGTAAGTAAACTTTAATTTGATTTAACGATAAGATTTATAGAATGTTAGCTTTATCTAAGAATTTATTAGATTAGCAAGAAGGTTTAAAAAATGTGTGAGACTCCAAATTATAGTTTACGAAAGGAGCTTGTTTATTTTCAAACTATATGTTTATACTTATCTTACACGGATCATTTGAACTCATGTTTTAATTAGCTTCATTTCTAGAATGATGATTTCTGTAAATTATCAAGCTTCATAAATGTTCAATAAGATAGGTCACCAGCATAAAATATCAAAGTAAATGAAATAACATTGTTTATTAATTTCGTTATGATTGCATTTCAGGTCAAACAAGGTATTCATAACGGGGATAGTTTTGATTTGCATCACCGGTGTGCAAATGGAAAGGGAGACAGTTTGTTCAATAAAGGAATGCACAAGTAGTAGGGTAAGTATGGATAATCCAGCACGTATGACTCATCCGTGCAAGTATGAACATGTTTGTTGCGCTGACGTCATCAGTGCAAGCTGAGACATGTTGTCGGTATTCCCCGCCCTATGACTCATCTGTGCAAGTTAGGACATGTTTCATGTTTGTTGCTGGTGGGGTAGCGGGAAAAACCAATGAGGTCATGGGTACACCATTGGCTAGTCAATGAGGTCATTCGGGAAATTTTTCGCGGGAGATTTTTTTTTATGTATGACGTAATACTTATTGTCTAGTCATTTGTGGGAAATTTTTCGCGGGAGATT
>LQRL01122559.1:558-19190 GCA_001703475.1 Hydroides elegans
CAGTATTTCCGTAATGTGTAATCTTGAGTGTTAAGTGTCTTTGTCTTTATGAAGTTATGTTATGTTAATGTTTAATGACTAATTAGTAGGTTGAGGGTCGGGCTCTATATAACGAGTCCCGAACCTCACATGGGAGGGAGAGAAATGAATTAGAGAACTAAGAGAATCATTCCAGAGCTAGGAGTAACGTTTTGATAGTCAAAGAGGGAACACCTCTGAAGGAACACCTTCGTGAAGTTATGAACTCATAGCGAATATTACGGAGACGCGTAATGGACGAAATTGTAGTAAAGATAAATGAAACATTGTGAATTCGCAAGGATTGTTTAAGTACTAGCTAGTGTCGCTTAAAGAATATTAAAGTATAAAATATAGGAAACTGTGATTAAAGACATAAACGTTATATAAAGTAAATACTAATAAATAAGGGATAAACCTAAAACACCCCGAGTTTTAGTAAATTACATATGGTGGAGATGCCGGGTAATGATTAAAAATATGATTTGTACTGAAAAGAAACCGATTTATGAATAGTTTGTCTTGTATATTTTGATACCTACTTAAAATGTGTTATATGTAGTTTGTCTATATTCAATTCTTTATAAATATGTAATTTTACTTTAATTTAGCAGCTAAACTAAATCTGAAATTTAGTCATAAAGTGGGGGGAGATGTTGTATACCATAATTTGTATACAACGTAATATTTATTTCTCCCATTGTCTATACACTTATTCATGTCTCATAAAGCTTTCGTAATGCAGGAAATAGAACAATAGATATTTACTCAGCGTTAGAATCTCAATTGGCAGTGTCTCCTCAATTTGCCACCTTTAGGGATTAAGTGTTAATTGTTAATTACACACGTCGGCTTATCATTTCGAGTGTTGTTTAATAGGGTTCTTATGGATAATCCTAACTGGGAGTGTGCTTTATGTCGCTGATACACATAATTGGATCAAAAGATACATGAAACATAATCATTTTACGCCAAATCCTAAATTTTGACTGTTAAAGTATCTTAAATAGACTATTTTTTTCCAACATTATCATAAAAATTAATCTTTCGCTAGCGAAACTATAGTTTCGCTTAAATCAAAGTTTCGCTGCCACATATACATTGTATATCCCCCTTATACATGCATTATTGAGTTTGTAAAAAATGAACACAAATAGCTAGGAAATAATGAATATTTTGCGTTTTACTTTATGCTTAATCGAACTGTTGACTCAATCAAACCTCCATGTACATCAGAATCAAGCAAACGCGTAAACAATTGTTCAGCGCTAGGTATATAAGTAAAATACCTTTTCGTATTTGTTATTGTTGCCAAAGAACCACTCAATATTAATGTGCTTTATTCAAAATTCAAATAAGATATCCACCCCCTTTTTCTTCTATCCGGATCTTACCAAAGACAACCTGGATTTCGTGACCTCAGCGCTCACTTCTCTGCATCCGAACTGTCGGACGTAATTGAAACTGATGGACAGACGTCACACACGTTGCTATACCTCCAATTAGGCGCAATTGAAAACATGAGCCATCACAAGCGAAACCATGATTCGAACCATCATGTACATAAATGTCAAACAAAAAGGTAGACCTACATATGGAACATTATTATTTTCGGCCTTTGATATGAATCAAAAAAGGTATATATGATGTAGTATTTTTTTATATATGGACTAGCTTACATCTAAGGGATAAAGTAGCGGGGTCAGAAAAAATCGGATCATATGGTTTCGGTTTTTATATTTTATGCGTTTGATCCGTGGTGATATAAAAGATGCAATACAATCACACAGATGATACCCGTTTCAACTCGGAAATCATGAGCATGTTATGTCTGTAAAATAGCTTTCATGTTATGATTTAACATGACGATACATAATATTCAACGCAGACGGTGCAACAAAGTACGTTTCGTGTATATCGTATAGTATCCGGGATCGAATAAAATGGGAGCAGCGAATGACGTTATTGTTGAATGCATCTTTTAATGGATTATAAGAACATAAATGATTGTCATAAGCACACTATCAAGCGTTATTCAAATTATTAAGAATATGGTATTCAAATGGTTTTATAAGTTTAAATACTGAAAGTAGTATTTAAGGATCCAGGATCTCATAAATATTATTATTTTCTGATAAATATTTTGATTTATTTAAGTAAAACTCTTTGGTTTATATTTGGCTTTCTCGAGAATATATGTGATATTTAGAAAAACTCTATACAAAAAAATAAGTAAATGTGACAGTCTATTGCGGGCAGTTGTGTCCAATAAACCTCCTGTATATATCCACGAATATATGGCTATCGTCCCTTGAGTGGATATCTACCAAAACAATACGTCCACTATATATCCAAGACATCTGAAAATATATAGGCCATCCGCATCATATTTCGCAACAGGTTGCAGATGATCACGACAAAGTCCTATTAATAATGCATGTTTGTCTGCGCCCAAATTGTTTTTATTTTCCCCGGGGATCTGGGAAGAGTGACAGCGACTGAGTTGCGGTAAGACGGCTTCATTGAGATGTAAAACTGCCCGGTCAAAAACTGTTTCTTGGCGATGATCTCAAAAAGACGTCATCTGACGTCGAAAACATTTTTAACAATTGATAGATAATGGAGATTTTAAGGAACATCGTGAGTATAACTATTGTATTCGCGCGTTAATTTACTTGAGTATATTCGGCAAACCCTTACGCGACATTGACAGGACATTACTACAGATTTGTTATGATTTTACGTCATTGACGTCTGCATTACATTGTATCGATGTTATGGTGAGGTTTGACGCAGCTAGGGGAGACGTTTACAGATCGATCGTCAGGATAGGCGGGGTTTCTGGTCGAGTTGAACTATTAAAACATACAATGTAAAATACAATTGGAAGAAAACATTAACACCTTTATGCACTGACAAATTATTTGCCCCATAAATTATGTAGGTTTATCATATTGAGGCCCGCTGCTCCGACACATGCCTCGAAAAGCAAAGGTTTATATTTCACATGTTGCATAAACAATGTAACCAGTGATGTGGCAGCTATAATAACAATAATGTTGCAACAATATCCAATTATTATTTTTGCTAACCTTTCACGATTATTGTGCTAAATCCGTGAAATACATGTACGTTTCCACATTGCATCTCGCGCATTTTGTTATTAAATATATATTATACACAGCTGACTCTAGATGTATCAGGATATGTAGAGAGACCAACAATGGGACAGGGCGGGTGTCTCTAGGAGCATAAAAAATGGTATATAAACATTTATTGTGCATACACATTTTCATAAAATCTTGATTGTTTGTTTTGTATAATATAATCTAATCAAAATTATAATAAGCATACCATATCAAGCCTTTACATCGCCTATTATATGTCGATTATATTTATTTATATTAAACCAAATCAATTTTTCGCACTCATGGAGATTCTGTTACGTCATGTATCGCTTCACTCGTACTCGATTTTCAACATTTTATTTCAATTTCATTTTGATAAAATATATAGAATTCGCGATAATGTGAACATACCCGAATCAGCACCAACGTGCGCGATTTTCCGGTGTTTTTTTTTTCAATAAATTAACTTTTATTTCAAAGATGGCGTATATCTTGAATCAACGTCACACCAACATAGCTATTAAGTCGTCGATACAACGCTCTGTATCCCATTTATTGGTTTGAATTTTTAAAATGTTGTAGGTTTTTGTCACACTGAGCAATAATAAAACCAAAACCCGAGTCACTATGAAAAAAAGAAGAAACCAGACAAAGGCTTATTGACGTGGCATCTGCATTCAATAAAAAATAGTGTCGGTGTTTTCTAAAGTCTTACGTAGATTTCAAAGATGACGTAAACGTCAGGTCAATGGAGAATCATTGTTCCGACGACATAATAAGAACGTTCTGAATCAATTGAATGTTACGAATCGCATAACATTAGCATTACGGCGCCATATGGTTATGGCGTAGGATTGTCAACGTTTAGTAAAAATGTCAAATATCGGTCATAACTTTGTAAAAACTAAAATCATTCTTAAGACTTCCGAATTTTACTTTTAAAATCTCTATGGCTTCATACATAGTCTAGCAAATATGAGAAAAAGCATTTGAAGACCTGAAACATCCTCACGCGGGCTTAACGTACAAAAATAGTTTTGTTTCAACAGAATGGTTCGGAATCGGTTCATCCATATTCAGAACGAATGCAAGCGAATTGAAATCCTTAGAACATATTATACGAAATGTATTTTTCCCGTATATAAAGATGCCGATATCACACAATTTTGCTACAAACTACAAATTTATTAAGGAAGTATTAATAAGTACCGGTGTAGCGTGATATTATTGCCCCCATGATACTATTGCCGGGGGGCAAGAGAATCATGGATTTTAACCATGAGATTATTGCCCCCTCTGTGATATTATTGCCCCCTATAAAAATGTTCAATTTTAATTACATTTGCTTGGGAATTTCAAATGTATTACCTAATACCATATAACATGCATTCATTTTAATAAGTAAATTGCAAATATATGTCTATATAATACGTTAAAATTAAAAAAAAAACATTAATAGCTTTTCTTGCAAGACTGTGTTGTTGGCCATACACTCGCTATTAAACCCGCACAATGATCATTTTCAATAATTCTGTATCATTGTAAATTTAGCTGTGTTAAGACTTAAAATACTGGACACTAGTATATGCTTTGAACCCCCATAAAGCATGTGACCAAAATAGGCACATTAAGGATTAGGATTAGTACAAGACGCAGATATGTACGTTACTACAAAGGAGACTAAATTGCAATTAAGTCACATTATTAATTTTGTATGATGCCGCTTTCTATTTTTTTTTATGTATTTTTAATTTCAAAATAAATTTACGATATTTTTTAGGTAGCTATTCATGTAAAGATGTGTCATAAATGGACAGGAATGACGTTGATATGTTAAACTCACAGCCTGACAGAAATGTCCTTTAGGAATGCATTTTATAAAATTTACACAATTTTTAAACAACGAAATAACACTATGTTGACAAATATGGTCTATATTACAGTTTGCTACATTTCTATCAATAAATACTTATTTGGAAAATTATAAAACAATATATTCATAGGGGGCAAGAATCTCATGGTGGGGGCAAGAATCTCATGGCCTCTTATCTATGATACTATTGCCGGTGTTGCGGGGAAACAAACCTCAGTGAAAATTTACCTCAGTTCTCTATGTGTTCTTTATAATGGACTGTTGTTCTTTTTGGTTCATGCGACAATTGTTTCCCCGGACATAATTCGAGATGCATTTCGAGAATATATTTACTCAGTGGATTAGGGGCGAGCACTTATGTTTACAATTGGGATTGCTTAATAATGGTCAATGTGCCAATGAATTGAGGCTTTTTATTTCAAATCCATGACTTTTATTTAACAATTTTATATGGATTTTTTTTTGTTGAATAATAATCTATATATTTTGAAACGATAACCATGACTGATTTATTAAATTGATTGGTCTATAAATTTCAGATTATTATATTTCAGATTATAATTGTATTTCTAATCGTGTTTTCCAAAAATGATTTATATTTCAGACCATTTGTATGTATTTTCTTTTGAGAAAATGCAAATCGCGTTCCTTTTTATGATCTATCTTGGACATAAGATTCTTCTTTGTTTCTCTATGATAAAAGTAACAATCTCTAAACAGAAAATTGCAATAACGGTATATCATTGTTCATCTTAACATATCACAGTTTTTTCTTTGATATTCTTTCATATAAAGTTGCACAAATATGCCGATGTTGCAATACTAATTGCAATCTTGCAATCAAAGTGTTGCTATTTAGTTATAATTGCAATTGTCTGAGTAGACGCTTTTTTTATAATATGCTTAGTCAAAATCAACTAAATGGAAATTCTTAATTTTAAAGATATTAAATATAGACACATTAGAATCATCGCCTATGTTAATACCTGAGTTTTTATATTTGTTTACAATATCTCGCTATAAAACATTTTCAAATAATATCACATGTGATTTAAATATGAGTCTATGTTTGATCTATACACCATATATTTTGATTAAATTGTTATATATTTTTTTTCTAAACTTATAGTGGAATGAAATGTGTGACAGAAATCAGACAAATATACAACCCCATCTATAATCCATTTGTTAAACAAACGGCAACTGATAAAGCACAATTGTTTCCCCGGTACAATTATTTCCCTTCCTCGGTGCGGGGAAACAATTGTCGACAATTGTTTCCCCGCTGAGGTTTGTTTCCCCCCAACACCGGGAGGCAATAGTACCACTATGATATTATTGCCGGTGTTGCGGGGAAACAAACCTCAGTGAAAATTTACCTCAGTTCCCTATGTGTTCTTTATAAGGGACTACTGCTCTTTTCGGTTTATGCGACAATTGTTTCCCCGGACACAATTCAAGATGCATTTCGAGAATATATTTACACAGTGGATTAGGGGCGAGCACTTATATGTACACTTGGGATTGCTTAATATTGATCAATGTGCCAATGAATTAAGGCTTTTCATTTCGAATCAATAACTTTTATTTCACTTTTGATAGGGATTTTTTTTGTTTAAATATTATATTTTTTTTATCGTGACTTTAAAATAAAATAGTTATATATATTTCAGTCTCTTTGTATGTATTTTCTTTTTTAAATGCAAATTGCGTTCTTCGATAATTCATCTTAGACATGAAAGTCATATTTAATGCTATTTTGACAAAATATAACAATCTCTAAACAGAAAATTGCAAAAATAGTGTATCATTGTTCAACTTGACACATCAGAGTTCTCTTAGATATTCTTTCATATATAGTTACACAAAAATGCCGACTTTGCAATAATAATTGCAATCGAATATTCAAAGTATTGCTATTTGTTTCCAATTGCAATCGTCTGTGAAAACTTTAATTACATGCTGAGTCGAATGAAAATCAACTAAGAGGAAGGAAAAACAGATTCAATTATTAGATGAGGACATAAAACTTGAAAATAATGGAATTTTAATTTAGTTTTCTTAGCATCGCGATATCAAGGTATGGGTTTAATTTGTTTTTGTTATTATTAACACTTTGAACAATTCGAATGTCCTTCATACAATCGCATAAACATCGTTGATTCACTGAAGCGCATAAGGCATATGCTAGAAAATAATTTCTACCTTGTAAAAAATATTAAATTATCAACCCCCTCAATATAATTCATTCACAACTACTGCCAAATTTGATTTTCCACTCACTTATTAAATCAAATACACTCGTTTCCTCGTTACAATTATATTTCAGTAGGCTGGGAAAATATTTTGTTAACGAGATGATATGTTTTTCCATGGTAATTCATATGAACCACGGGCAAAAATATTGCAAAACCCTCAAACACATAAGCGTGAAAATAATGTGAAGGGTTCCGTGTATTACAGTACCAAACATTTTTTTTTTAGAAATCGACTCCAAGCAAAATGTAGACGGCCTACCATATAGCGAATCCGTGTATTGTTTCTCTTATAAACCTAGTTGGATAAATTAATGTCCGATTAGTCCTAAGACATATGGATCAGAACTGTAAATTTTAACCTCAATGCAAAACCGTGGTTTCTCGACTTATCAAACACACGGAATCCTTCATGAGCTAAAGACTGCAGTTACAGCTATAAGCTTAAAGACCCTTATTTCAAAACCTTCGTTAACCCATGGGTTGAACGGTAAATCCTTTGTCCAGATCAAAGGATTTTCGCCTCGGGGCAAATCCAGAAATAAGGGCCTTTAAAGTGTTGGTTTTCTCCACGGTTCCTTGTATATGACAACCCCTTGGGGCAATGTCAACAGACTTTTAATCAAAACTTGACTGTGACACGAAAGGCTGTATGTATGGTGATTATGTTTAGTGCTGTTTGCCAACATTTCGGTTGAAAGTAATTGAAGAAGGTGTGTGTACTGGTTATGAAAATTGCTGTTATTATAAATATGTACACCTATGTATACAGAGAGTCGGCATTTTCTGATATTAAAACGATGTACCTTTTTGCACGGAGATGGAAATGGTACATCGTGCAGGTCAAATTTGACCCCATTCTATAACGCGATAATATCGCTATAACGCGATAATATCGTTATTTAAGACTACATGTAGACGTCGGAGCCATGTTGTTTTCTAGGCTACAACCATCTCCTATCGGCGTCGCTGTGACCAAAAATATTTTAATGGAGTATATGCATAACTAAAATGCGTATATGTGCAGGGTTATTGCTTGGTTGCGTTGCAGAAATTTTAAAGAAATATCAAACTAAACATGGGTGAAGATTTCTTGAAAGACATGTTGACTGGATGAAAACATGATCGACCGCACCCTCGATATAGCTAAAAGTAATTACATATTCATTCACTTAATTTGCTTTAACGTAATGCATGACAAGGCAAATGGTGTATAACTGCATACCCATGTCTATTTAACATGACACAAACTAAAATATTTAACAAACAGGCGGTTTGAGGTTAGAATTAAACTATATGTTGCAATATAGGTCTCAGATTCACCTTGATGAAATAATACAATTTTCCGTTATGGTTACTCCACACAGTTTTAATTAACATTCTATATATAAATTCCTATGTAAATCAGCCAATCGATCAGATTTCGTAGGTAACCCACAAACTAATTTAATAAACATGAAAAATATGAGACAACACGGAATGACAATAGTATAGATGAGTCATATTCCTTCTGCAACCATCTAACATTTCTGGTGTGCCATATCAAATTGCCTAATTTAATTAGTACCTCCACACGACAAAATGAATGTCGTGAAAGGGTTGGCAACAGGGTCCCCCTGATCAATGACAGAAAACACCCTTTTTTAGAATATGACTAATATCCATGATAGGTAATACATTTAGGAAATCAAGAGAGACAGAAGGATTAGAAAAATATGAGATATTTTTATTCCATTCTGAGAACGAAAGAAATGGTAACGGCTGCGTGATAGAAAGTGGAGTCCATGTATCAGCTTCATGAGATGGGAGGCTGAAACAGAATCACACAATATAGGCCTACTAGAGCTACTACTTTTACAAACGAAGTTGACAATATGACAAAATTATTCGCAAATACATAGATACATGTAGATTGAGTTATATTTATTATTTAAGATCCAAATTTGGATCTAGAATAATGCATATCAGTAACCGATGTATTCATGCATGTATGTTCATGTATAATTCAAAGCTTGAAATTTATTTCAGTCGAGAAATATTTTCAACTAAAAAATAAATGCTTCTCGAAACTATTTTAGCAACCTCTAAAATTTACACGATTTATGAATCTTAGAAAGTCACTTTTTTATACAATGTAGATACTATCATGACATTGGTTAGGTTACGTATATTTTGTTTTCTTTCGTATAAATATTCTGTTAAGTTATAGATCGAAATCATTTGTATTTATTAATTCAAAATAAACAATTTAAGATTATACTCAGAATAAGCATATAGGACATACGTAGGTAGGCTTATACAGTATCACGATACAAAATAGTTGGATAATTTAGATTTTGCAAATGTTTTGGAGCATAATCATTTATTAACGGCTAGCTTGCTCTGAATGATATGCCCTCAAATAAAGGCCAGGGGTCCCCTCCATTAAGTGTATGTGGAAAGAAGAATTAGAGACGTGGCTATGTGAAGTTTAAATCAGGCGAAATTTGTAATTGTAACTCAAATGGTGAGACATGTAATAGCATACTTGTACCCTATCCAATTAGAGATTTATATGATAACAAGAAAATCCTTCGATTTAATTTTGTTATGGAATCATCTGGTAAAGTAGGTGGTATGTGTGCTTTAAATAGCGTTATTGTGTATGGTTGTATGTTAAAGAACGAATCGATAATAATTTATTATTAGTTTGTTAGTTCGTTCAAGTATAAACCATTCTGATTATATTCCACTGTAAAAATATATATATATAAAATGATTTTATAAATAAATCCAATTTGTCCATGAAATGTTGTTTAATGAATGGTACCATATCATTGAATGTCGGTGATTAATAAACAAATATAAATGAATTTTATCGGTTAGGACAACGACCCGGGTACTCTGGCTACAGTGACTGTCTAGTTTAGACAGCATCTTAAAGTGTTTAATATGTACATTACGTTTTTAATAAATACAACAAATATGCATTAAGATGACTGATATATAGACAGTTCACATAGTGCAATATGTTGATGCCTTGTAGTTTTTACAGGTAATTTATACAGCTTTTATTATTTCTAATCTGCATTTATATACATTTGATATACAGCCGTTGGGGCAACACGATTTTGCAACAAAAAAAGAGGAAAAAGAAAAAAAAAGCTTATATCAATATGCCAAGAATATTCATAGAATGTATTCATATGCCACAGCTATTTGATATCATTCATCATAATCAATGATAATTAACTAGATAACAACCCAAAAAGTAAATCAGTCACAGTTATAAACATAAGAAATGGTACTTGATTAATTATTCGTATGACGTGCCCAGGCTAAACTGACTATAGAAGTGTTTTTTTTTTTCGAAAAAATAATGTTTTATTTTATTTGTTTCAGAATTGACGTCATTTGATATGTAAAGAGTTTTCATCGGCGAGACGAAATATCATTTATCATGGTTGTCCTTTTTTATTTTGTTATTGTCTTATTAAATGATATAGCTGCTTCTAACTAGGGACGTAAATTCAACAAATTGTAACGTTTAAATGTTTTATTTTTCGTTTGCGTCCGTGCGTTTAGCCTTTTTCGTGCATGTTTATTGAGTTTTTTCCTTAATGCATTTTTAAATCGGCGTTTAAGCATGTTTATATGAAGGCATATGGGTTTATAGTTCAGGCGTCAATATCTTATGCGTTTGCCATCAGAGGTTAGAAATGCACGAGACTTTAGTTATTTTTAACAGTTTCATCTGCGTTTTAGTTTAATGTATATCGTGTTAACATTGTGATCTCTTTGACAGCTGCATCAACGTTGCAATTCAGAACAGTGTAAGTCAGCTATGTCATCTATAGACTTGAGGTGACGTCGAAAAAAATGTTTTGTCTTAGATCGCAGCAAGAAAGATGCTCTGCTTTTCTCATCAATATATCTTTTAAAAAATGTTGTTTTATTGAAATTTGCGGTAATGTTGATGAATATTGCGAACATATAGCGAACATTGTGTTCAGTGCTGTAGTGTTGTGTGGAATGTCTTCTTAAAGTTAAAAGTTTCACAATTGTCTATTCTTACTTTGCGTCTAGTCATTAAAAGTATATGCATTATATAATATTAAATTGTCGTTCCATAATTTGTAATAATTGAATTGTTCGAAGAATTTATGCAACTGCAATGTTACCAAGTTCAAGTTTTCAATTATTAAAATTCTAACACAAGTCTCTGTGATTAAGTGCAGTTTATGATTTGAGAGGGGCATATATGCAATAAAACATATGTCCGCTCGACCATGCCTTAACTTTAATTAGAGTGACAGGCGGGACCCGAGAAATAAAGCACCTCCTGAATACGTTCTAAGGACACGTAACACCTTTGCTACCACACAACGAGCACTTCAAAGTAAAGTAAAGACCAAAGTATGTATTGTCAATGACACTTCGTTAGGTCCTGCTATTGTATATGTTTAATGTACAATATATCCAATGCTTGTTAGTGTAATAACAACATAAATCCTCTAGGATTTTTCGCGTATTTTGGACACATCGGTACGGCATTGGTTTGCAATAGACAAGTAGTCGCAGAGCTGTGTTATTTAATATCGTATTACTGCCAGTTGGTGAAGGTTTCTAAAATTGTACCTATCCGCTATCCAATGCCGATTAAACATTGAATAAACATGATTTTGTTTTTGTTGGATACTATGAAAACATGCAATGAAACAAAAGAAAAGGAGAAACATGTAGTTTTCAATATTTTATTTGTTAAATTTGTCTGAGCTTGCTTTTAAAGACATGATATCCATAGGATACATTAATTCATATACAAATTCATTTACAAAGTTACATTTGTAATAAATATTGATAGAAGTAGTTACAAGTACTAATATTACAAATAAACCAGCGTTGGCTCATTTTTATACTTATACATGTACATTCTACGTAAGTAAAGCATAAAGATCCCCAATCTAACCATTATTTACTCACATTTTAATAAAGTAATTCCTAATTGCCGTCGCATTTCGTTGCACTTCATTAACAAGCCGTCAGTTCCTTCTCTTAGAATTTGATTAGATACCCTGTATATAGTTATGGAAGAAAGGCATATATGAGTAAAACAAAGGAGCGTTTAATTTTGAATGCAGTTGTAACAAAAAATAATCATACCTATAAAAGTTGTATATCAGAAACAGCTATTTTCAAAATTACTTAAATATGAAAAGGCAATCATTACATGAGAGCTTGAATCTTTTCCCTATTTAATAAAGTCGTATCTATATGAAAATACACATATAGGCTATAAATAGTGTGTAATATGAACACATTACTTTTGTAATTACGTTTGACTAAAAGAGTCGAATTACTTTATTCTAGGTTGATAGCATGAACAATTCTATTTCAAGCATACTTGAGTTACAATTACATTTGCTTACTTCATTTTCAGCTAATTTGATAGCATAGTTTGGGAAAACATACATTTTTACCGACTAATTAAGTTTCATTTTTGTATAGACATACTCTCAAATGACCGCAAGAGAATCCCTGATTGAGTCATGCGGTTATAATGAAGTTTATAAATACATGTACATTTTCACAAAAAATTGAATGATTCTTTATTGAATCATAAACAACGAAACCCGATTAGAACAAAGTGACCCTCTTGGTAAGATACAGTGGCGCGCAGGCTTAACTTCTCGATTTCTCTAACGTTTAGCGTTTAGCGTTTAACGTTTAAGGGTTTGCAAGATCAGAATATAGCGTTTAACGTTTAGCGTTTAGCGTTTAACGTGTAACGTTTAGCGTTTAAGGGTTTAGCGTTTGTGCGTTTAACGTTTAGCGTTTAGCGTTTGTCTCGAGAAGTTGGGAGTGCGCGCCACTGTACGTTAAAGAAACGTTGAAAACAAAAACACGACGTGATACACAATTAGCGTCACGATATTAAATGCTACTCGTCATTATAAGTATTTCGGTAATTTTAACATCTACAGTTTATCGAACCAAGGTGTATCCAGTTATTTGCGGCTGAATCAGAGAAAACGATTACCATAATTACCCAAAAACACATATATATAAAACTGAACGACCATTGAAAAGCGTAGTTAATTAAGGTAGGCGTCAATGTTTAACCATCTCGATAATTACCTTACATTCACCATTTTGTAAAGAGTCATGATATAACATGGCGTTTCGTTTTGTTAATTAGCTTAAAGCCAAAAATATCTGCATAAATGCAACGATTATTCTGATTGTGACACCGAATATATGCCAGGCCCGCAAGCTAGCGACAGATGTTATTTTTTTTATAGTTTATATATAATCCGCTTTATTACGCATTTCGAAACGACGTGCTGTTATTGTTTTCGCTTTTTAACATCGTCAACTCGTGTACAATAATTACAATTACAGAGAGAGTCACACATATAGTAAGATATATAATATTCTCATAAGTAGGTAGTAGGACAATCGTACAAGACCTGAGCTGTTAATGACATGCTACAAAAACTCATCAAGCATATTGTATCTTGTGTTTTATTACTATTTGAGGTAATTTAATCGCTTGAGTAATACTGCAAAAGCCTTTCAAATGTAGCATGATATAAAAACATACTCTAAATATCAAGTTACTCATAATAATGTTACCCCCAATTATCATTTCTTTTTACCCGATTCTATACTTGAAAATTTGTTTATTTTGATAATTAAAGTTAGGTTTAGTTAAGAACAGCAAGCTAGTCCACTTTGCATAAATGGTTTTAAGGCGATTCGTGCCATACAATTGTCAATATGATATATCATTTATATATAATATAATTTTTATACAGGTTATGTTATCAAATCCTTCACGACATTCCATATATAACCGGTTCCATATATTTAACCGGTTGAAAACCCTACAAAATGTATCAACCAAACGAGAGTTTATATGAGATTTGTTTTAACTTAGAAAAACGCAATGTATGTACAGTATCAAAAAAACCTGTATTTACAGAAGCAGTGTATTTACAACTCTAAATTCTGACTATGTTTGACTAAGCTATAACAAATGAATCACAATAGGTGCAAATATTGAATGCAATAACAAATTTGTGGATACACACATAACTGGGTGTACTTGGAAAATGAGAAAGGGATGAGAATTTAGACTTGAATATATAACCCAAAAAGTAACACATGATAAGAAAACCCATTTTATCAAAAACATCAAGTATTGATTACGCATGAATCTTTTAAATCCCCTAGGAAAATATACAAAATAATCGAAATCAAACAAAAATGCAAACAGCAGCATTATTTGAAAGCCTCATTGAAAAGAGCATTCTTCAAGTTAACAACATAAGATATGTTTCGTACCGATACTTAATACTTAACAAGCAGATACAAAAACGATAACAAATACTTTCAACGTATAGCACAATACATTTTTGGAGGCTCAACTCAGAATGATCTTCACTCACGAAAAATAGACAGAGGCAGGAAGATGGAAAGTTAGAGGGAGGAAAAAGAACGGCAGAAATGAGGGCAACGATATGATATAGTGGATAGGCGTAGAATGATATTGTGTAAAAAAACTGAATCAAGGACAGAGAGAAAGAATATGAAACGAGTCGGGCCTCCAGTCACACATAACAATACTACAAAACTCTACGAAAAACAACTCAATTCCATCCGAAATCTTCACCGACCATTTGATAGAACTTTTGATTAAACGGCTTGAAAAAGGCCTTCAGTCTTTGCACCGCAAGCGGATTAATTTCGGGGTGCGGTCGCCCCTTAGTCCGTCCCAAACAGTGGGGATTTCCACTATGCTCGGGCTTCTTCAAGCACGGAAAGCCCTTAGTGGCATTGAAATAAAAATGCTTGTCATTTATCACAGTTTTGAGCCCGAGAAACGACTGTACACGTGCCATTTCTTTCGCTGGCTCCTCGATTAACTTCTCGCCATTGACGATATGTATCTGCGACGGCGGAAAGTGCACTTGCCAGCGATCGAAATGCTTCGCGTATATGCCGATCTTGATCGCGCCCCACGATACATCCACGATGCCCGTCGCGTTATCGACGAACGCCATATCTTCGAAGGGTTTGACGTCATCACGTTTGCTGAGCGCTTGCGTGTAGTCGCTAATTGCGCGCGTGACGGGATCGCGAACAACGAGGATGAGTTTGATGTGCGGGTTCATTTTGCGAATGCGACCGGGCGCTTCCTTGGTAATGAAGTAGCTTGGGGTCTTTTCCATCGTGAGTTGACCGTCCATTGAAGCGGGCATTTGGCGCCTGAAACATAGGAAAAAAGGGAAAATATAATAATTTGTTTAATTGATTTTATTCATTTTGAAACAGTACATATTTTATAGCATAGGCAATTATGTTAAAATAAATCTATCACCTATTTGCAATTATTGATATTGACGTGAATGTAAGTTAGAACTTTGCCGAAAGAAAATGAATTATTTCTTTTGAACTGAATATACATTTTGTATTAATAACATTAATTAACATTTGAATACATATTTATTGGTATATGAGTAATCCGTATCATTTTGCGTTGAGGTGGTCGAGAAAAAACGTAATTTACACTCATATTAGGTCAACTTAAAACTTCTTCAACTAATCATTGAAAAATAATTTCACACCAAACAGATATAAACATTATCACTATGTATCCATGCGCTAATATTATCATAATGAGATATAACGAGCACTTGCTACTGATAATTAAAGACAAAGTAGCGTAATATCTATAGTTAGGACAAAAGATAAGATCATTCAATTTATATTTCATACGTCTACGTTGCAACTTAAACCCACACTTCAACAAAAACAATGTTTTTACGTTTTCATCTAGACTATGAAGGACTCTAGATAAGATCGCTGTTTCATTTTTTGTGTCACCATAAAACATACATGCATCACTAGATCTTGAGACACAGATCACAAAACCTGTCGACTGCATTATGCCTTTTGCGCAAACGTTCATTGTGTTTTGATTGATATATTGGGAATAGTATGACCTTGACAGAAATGTCAAAACGTCGTCTTACGCAAAAGAAAGGCCCGAGGGCCAAGATGTCTGTGATTCTCTTTTGTAGTTTTTAAGTCTTCACTAGCTTTTGAGAATCAAAGTAAAACACGAAACGATTTAGCATAACACAGGTCAGAGTCTTTAGAGTATTTGGTGGTTTCTCTACTGTGTTTGCTTGTTATTAAATGACAGGTTACTTTGGGGTGTTACTGTTTTGTATATTATGTAAATGAAGATAGTTGAAAGGTGTAGTCCCGCATACCACAAAATAAATAATGTTTGAATAATTCTAGTTTTGAATTATTCCATACGGCACGCCAACTAAATGTGACACGAAATGTCGAAATGTGCTGTATAGAAATTACAGGGGCGTTGTACATGGTGAAGATGTTTTTGCTTTTAAATAAAGAAAAAATGTCAGATGTATATGCATTTTTGCCTGAGGTGTATATTCTAATCGATCTCATATAAATTCCTGCGCGATGATCAAGAAAGTATTTTTTGCAATCAAAGATAGAACCCTGGATGAAGCAAAATTATATAGGAGCACCTCGAACAGAACAATATTAATCAACATATCTTGTCCGTCCCCGTTGTAAAAAGTTGTTAATTGTTCCTCGACAAAAGCAATCATGAGTTTTACGAACGCCAAAGCCTTCCACGCATACCTTACAACCAGGTGGTAAATGTCTGTTGGCCGTACGAATATTTCTCGAAGATGGATCTACAAAGTTCTGAACCGAAATTGACTTTATGGCACTTTGCTAAAGTACAGTATAATGAACTTCCAACGATTGATGCCTTTGTATCTTTTACAGAGAAGAAACAATACATATGTTTTGGGTGAATCGCATATGTCGACACCTCGGAATTCAGAAGCTGATGAATCCAAGTCAGCTGGTGAACAAGTAGGGCATAGACTCCGTTGGAAAATCTGGTGTTCCGTAGAATTTCGGAAAGTCAATAGAATCACACCAACTTGTCCTGGTCACAGCATAGGAAAAATGAATTACTGAAAGATGTATCATTGAAACTATGCATTTCAATATATTGTGATCGGGTGACTTATTTACTTAAATGATATTGCTATACAGAAACCCTTGCTATTGTTCTACGCAACACCATTGTTTAAATAGGAACATCTACAAAACCAGTGATTTAGCTAACTATGCGAATGAGGCAATCAAAACAAACCTTGCAGGATGTAGCAAGTCGAGTGTTATCATATCAGGAAAATAAAACCAAATTTCAACGATTTTGAACTCAATTTCGCCCAATAGGGTATTTATATTGTAGGTGCAATAAGGCAAACATCGTTCAACATATTAATAACGTATGTTTCTCTGCTGTTATTCACATGAACACATACAGACCTTGAAGTGCCTTGTATTTTGGAAAATGGAAATCAAAACAAAATATTAAAATCTTACGGTTAACTCTTTAAAATACTTTGTGTTCTCAATTTAAGTATGTGCTGTCTGATCTAAAAATAAAGCATTATATCTATTTCAACACTAATAATATACATTCTAATGCATTACTATTACAACCATATGACCAACGCTTCATTGAATAAGTATTTTCTTATTTTTTGCTTCAGGTTCAACATTCTTTTTCAATAATACAATAAAGGTGCCGTGCCTTTGCACACCATATCTCTTCACAGTGCTACAGACACATGTTTCAACCTTGTCAACATTGACATCACCCATGTTTTGCCTTTTGTTCAACGTGAATTAAATTGTAATGTATTAAGGCATAGCAAAAGCAAACCAGTTGTTGGAAATGTAGTGTATGAAAGTCACGGTGTAGACATGGCAACGCGTAGCTTCATGTTAAAGTGATTATTTATCAACATATTTGATCCATAAATACAGTCTAAAAAGGGCACACTTGGATGGACCGATCAAATATGCAATTGAAGTGTGAATTCAAAAAGATATAAATGTGTTTAGAAGCCAGGGTTTTACCTTAACCGAAATCTGATGGTCGCGCTCGGGCGACTAACTCCAAAAAGTTAGTCGCCCGACCGAAAAGTTAGTCGCCCGGATTTTTTAAGTCATGATGAACGTAAATACTTAGTTATATCATAATATAACCAAATCAATACATGACCCACTGTCTATAATAAAATCGTTGATTTGGTTGAATTATGTTTTGAGATAAAATATTTAATAATGCGAGCGCCGACGGCGCGAGCGAAATGTGTTCATTGACTATATAATGAAATCTATTCATAGTATGTTAAATTGGTAAAGCGATCCTAATAGAAGCCAAAACAAAATCAAAATTAGCGAAAAAATGTAATAAATAACAGGACGCCATTATATTAATCGGTTCAAGCTTTCAAATACAAAATG
>LQRL01122559.1:36068-46741 GCA_001703475.1 Hydroides elegans
GTTATTTACTAATTTAATAAAATAGTTTTGGGCGCATAGGTGTATATGTCCTTAGAGACACGACATCACTTTATCAAATTATGGAGTATGCAATCCTGATTTTGGGCAACTGATCGAGAGGCTGTCGATAAAATAAATTGACATCACTTGACAGCACTTAAAACACATTAACATCATTAATATAAGTATGAAAGCGTGAGACATTGAAAATCCTTCGTGTATTACCATTCAAACAATGCACTTTATGTCAAAGATATGTTTTGTCTATATTATATTAATTACATGATAAAATGTTGGTATGTTTTGTCCTCCAAAAATCATTACGCATTTTCATACTTCAAAATGATGTGACATTCGATAATATGCGCATATTTTTTTGGGTAAATGCAGCATATAAAAGCAGTTAAATGTGCTAATCAGTATGATATTTATTAACAATATTGATCATCTCAAAACCTTAGAAAGTCTCTTGTATTTAATGACATTTCAGCACTGAGACAATCCTGCCATTTTATGAATAAATCGTTAGTTTTTTTATCTCTATACTAGCTTATGTAAACATATTTATATACTATATGTTTGGACATTTATACAATTTAGTTATTTGTAAGAAAACTGGTCCAACCTTCATATATAAGTGGGAACCTTGCATTCCTGTAAAAAAAAACCCTTATCATACACCAATATAAAGTGCAGTAAGGCTATTTCTTTATGGCTTCTTGCTTTGGAAATAGCCTTACCAATTTGGCCGAAGCATGACAGCAGCAGATGTGATATAGTTGGGTGCCCGAGGCCCCGGATTTTGTTAGATTTTCGATTTAAAAGTAACCCCAAAAGTTTTATGTCTGTAAATATCGCCTTAAAGAACGTCAATAAAACTACGCTACGTGTGCTTTCGCCTTCTGGACACGTTTAAAGGCTGTGTTATTGCTTTTAAATCTTTGTGGTTTTAAAACTAAAAACTCTGTTTTCGTTTTGGTGAATTTAAGTATGAATCTATTTTCAAATCAGTGATGATCTTTGTTTTCGCTTTTAAATTTGTTAAGTATAAATAAACAACGTTAATATAAGCTATAAATACAATTAACAATTCAAACAATGCAGCCAGCATAATTGTAACCTGATGAGTGGAATATATAATTTTGAAGTGGGTGTTGACAATTTTAAGTCGTCGAGTCTTTGTTAATTTTGACATTTCTGATGGGACGAGAGGAGGAAATTCAAAGATCGCCGATAAAATCGCGTTTTGATGTTTGCGAGGAAAACAACAATTTGCATGATTTTCACAAGGCTTTAATATGAACATTATGGCAGGCGCGGCTATCGGACCCTTCGACCGTGCTAAACATACACGATCGTGTTGACCCGAGATCTATTGGATATGCAAATACTGATCAGCAAAAAAGAATGATCGCCAAATCCGGCATGGTCAAATACCGTTCTTTTCCCGAATGACCAGGCATAAGATCCCTTTCGTCTCGTATTACGACGTCGCGTTCAAATATTGTTCCATCATATCCCACATTTCTAAACTGCCAGTTATTTGATCACAATATGGTCAGGACAATGTTTTTGATTTAAGTTCCGCTCAGGACATCGCTTTTGTTTTACTCTCCCCATTGAGCATATAAGCGCGGGCTTCAGTAAATCTGTTGACATATCCCCTCTCTTAATAACAACGCAAAATGCATAAAATCGCTTTTTAGGATTAATCCCTTCATAGGACAATGGCCCGAGCATGAGTATAAGCTCAATGAAGCATATCGCTCGCTAATGTTTTAAGAAGATTTACAAAACAGTCGCATTGACAGATAAAGTGGAATCGGCTATTTAGCTCTAAATGTATTACGTCTTTTACAGTGCATACAGAGCTTTTGTTTAACTGTCACTGAGATTAATTACAAATCGTGTGTTTTGTTGTTGCTTGTGTGTTTTTCTCAAAGGAATGTGCATGATTCTATCTTGTTAATTGTTTACTAATGATAATTGTCTGTTCATGAATCTTTTCTTGACATTTTGACACGAAAACTTGTTTACATTGAATTCATTTGAATAAGTTTATGTTTTTATCTAGATAATTGAACATATGTATTTTGATCGATTTTGTACACTATCGAAAATATTTCAGTTGAGATCAAGTTAATTATGTTTATGACGTGGGCCCATATAGAAAATCACATCAATGGTTTCATCACATTCAATCTAAAATAGACATGAGGCTCAAAATTGAATAAAAACCTGGATCTATTTCCTGCACGAAGTATAAACACTATTTTGCAAGAAATAAATTCAGCCTCATATTTTGTAAAATTTCATTTGCGTGCGTTTTGATCACGCAGTTTTATTTTCGACGCAGTTTGATTTTGGAGCCGAACGGTTAAAGATTTGGTTCCCAAGTCTCTAGCCAACGTGTCTGAAATCCCGCATAAATTTCCCCACCTGACAACTATAATTTTCACCAGCAGAGAGATGTATAGGTCTTGCTTTAATTACCTCCTGCCACTTTCAGTGACTTTGGTGAACATAAAATTTCTTTGTTCCTAGCACCACGCATTTCAATTATTTTCAGATTTTCACCAAACCCACGTGTTCCGTTTGCGTTTCAATGAAGTTTTAAAAACTTTTTAAAACAACAAGTCTTAAATTATGTGTTTTTGTTTTCGGGCACCAGAAGTTTTGCGCATAGTCTCGGCTTAACAATGCTTTATGAAGTAAATCGAAGTAAAAATGCAAATTTATGGACTGTTGCACACAGGATATTAATACAGGTGTTTTCTTTCAATCTCAGTTACTGTAATATAACCCCATCCCTGCTCTGTATATTTCACTTTCCATTTCTTAAACAGGATAGTTGCAATAGTTTATTCATTTTTTCCACAATTTTGGTAAAGTTGTACTTGTGTTTTACCAAAAAAGTTTATTTAGCTCAGTTAACACCATGTCCATCGACATAAGAACATGCTTTATCAACACCTACACATCGAAGAAATATATGAAGGATGGTTAGGCCATATATACGAAAATGTTAAGTATATCTAAATTGACAATAATAACCACAGTGTGACAGTGTCAGCGAAAGGTATGTTGACAGAGCTAATATCAATATTGATTTAATTAGAGTGCGTTGTGTATGCGTGCCCCGTGGTATGTTGAAAATGCTTATTGCCTATGTGTTCCTAGATCATTAGCTGGGATTAAGGTTATAAGGCATGATGCGCCCTAAATATCTTTCTATTGTGCGAGCTATTGTCATATTTAAATACATATTTAAAAGAAAAACGGCGCTAATTAAATATGCACTGATATATCCATTGTTATTCTAATAAACCTAAGAAATGGAACGAATTGTGCTTATTTAATATGCACCGATTTCCTGTATTATGTTTTGACGTCCGAAAATAAAAACGAATAAAAAAACGTCACACCGTGAAAATAATAAATAATGATCGGTTTTCATGAACTCACCTGTACCATTCATAACCGCGATCATAGTATCGATCAAAGAAATGCGGCTCAGGACCGGGCGCGCGAACGTCAGGATGGATCCTTAGAAACTCGAGCAGCGCACGCGTTCCAGCTTTCTTCACCCCGATGATTATCGCATCCGGCAAACGCCGTCGCGGACTTTCCTTATTCTGTGCGATCGAATCGTAATCATCGCTGTTCTCGAAACTATTGAGCCGTTCAATTTCCGATCGCGTATCCTTTATGTCCTGTTTAAGATCGTTGCGAAACTTGTAGGGTGCGTTGTATGCGATGAATTTCGATGATAATTCGTTCTCTTCTTGGTAATCGATGTCACGTGGTTCTTCTTCCCAAGCCCCGCGGTCGCTACCCACAGGGGAAGCCGCCGTGAGAAGAGGACAACTCAGGCACAATGTCAGAACTACCAACGACATGATGGCGCACGTCATAGTGATCGAAAGCAGCAGCCAAATACACGTCGTTTTTCGGCGTAAAACTACCCGCGGTACCAAGTGTCCGCACTCGTAAATATATGGCGTAAATGCTGCACAGCCCTTTTTATTATTATTATGACATGAAGATGCCGAAATTAATTTATCGTAGGTAGATGATTCCTCTCGCATTTATATGCTTCTTACAATCATTTTACAACACAAATAACGCAAAGTAATTTTATATCCGAGTTTTCGTATATATTAAGTAATCCCTTGCTAAGCCGTATAGAATTTCACATACCGACACAACTATTTGCTTTATCCGTTCAGTTTAGTTCCCACGAAGTCGAAATAAGGTAAACCAGGAAACGTATAACATTGAATTTTTGGTCGAGTCAACAACATGCAAAACACATGCGCGAATCCTTATGAAAACACTTCATTTAATGCCAGAAAAACCAACAATACTTGAGACAAAAACGTGCTAGTTTATTGTGGATCTATTGCCAAGTTGACTTTATCGCTCAACACTCAACAAGTTTTCAAGTATTCCTTGTCACCGCATCACTTAATGTGTTGCTCTCCTTTAGATAAACTAAATGCACTGCTCTCTGTTCAACAACTTACCAACTATACACCACGCCTTTCTTGTATAGAACAATGGGACCAATTATTATCCAATTGACACCCACCACTGTCGGCCAATCACAGTGCGTGTTACATGATTGAGGCACAATCGGCTGTTCCTTTGTGTGCTCTTTATTCTCTGCAGGTTTCATTCATGATTCTAACGAATTTCTCTTCTTTTTATCCAACGCCTGCGCCATTGGGACGCTGTGGTTTTGTTTTGTTTTTATCAACACGCAGCAGGATCTTGAATGATCAGAGAAATACAAAGATTGGATGAATATCGTACTAATCCGATATGAGGTGTTGCCCAAAAAATCGCACCAGGGAGTCCGCTCTAGGCTCTCTTCTCTGTTGTCTATTGTATCTGTTGGAGACCAGCAAACAAACATGGAAGGAAATAATGAACAACAAGAAAGATTAAAGAATGCAAAAGATAAACAACTGCTGATTTCTATTGTTTTACTCTGAAGATTTTTATTGAAATTAAAGGCCCGTATGCAGACCCTCACAGCGGGACATCAAATCTTTTGTTTTCAGACAAAACATGAAAGAGTCGACCGTTCGGTTTTCGAGCCACTTGTATACGGGGCTTTAACTACAAAAATAAATAATCGAAATGATGACCAAATTCACTATCAACTGTAACAATATGAAACTAGCATTTATTATCGATAAATGATCATAACGCCTAGTCATTTTTTCTTCTTCTTTTTTTCTCTGTTAAGTAGGCCTATACACATTTCACCATTAATTTTGATTACTTGCATATTTCCATACTTAATTCATGCCAGAGTATCATTATTTATACCTAAACCTAATAATTACATTCACTCGTATTGTGTGACAAAAAATCTGCATCGATATAAAAAATAAGTGTACCGTAATTACTAATATTCTATATGATCATATCACCATAATTTTATTATCATATTTTTCGGCGCTCTTTTAATCAGTCTAAATTGAGGAAGACTTTCCCAAATTATTCTTTAATCGGACATGATAAGGGGTCAGTAATTACATGTAGCTACATGTAGCTACAGAATAACTCACAATTTAAAATAGCAAATAAAAAAAAACACATTACAAGAAAAATCTTTAGGTATGTTCATGCATAATATGTAAACATGTATCTAAATGTTAGAGCTGTTAAAGTAATGTGAAATGATTGAATAATGCACCCTTACACACTTCTCCATATTCTATAGAGTGCCTTTCTAGATATCACTTTTTAAAGTTATCACTTCAGCGCATTAAAAAAACACAGAAGCTCTCTTAATTATTTATTTTATAGAAGAGCACCCCACGAGTTGTTTTTCAAAAAATGGTTTCCCAAACAAATTCCAACTGGATTAGTAATTTTGATCAAAGACTTTCTAGCTTGGACATTTTAGCAGTTTGAGGAACACTTTCTTCGATGATTTCTCAATTTTCGTTATCGATAGTGAAAATAATTATTTCGAAATATATAACACATGCTTATAGTTGTTTTAATTAGCTGTTTCGTACAGTACATGATATGCATTTAAGTAATATTCAACCATTCAGTTTTCGCAAAATTTGTTCCTTTTCTGTTCCAAGCTGGCAAGAAAAGGACAAACAGCCTAGCTTTTCTAGAAAACGTGATAACCTTTTTTCTCATTTATATGTTAAAAAAAAACACAAAGTTACATAATTGTTGTAATTGTAAAGTTGATTAAAGCTAATATTACAACTTTATGAAAAATATGTGGTGGGTGCCCTTCTTTATAGACCTATAGAATATATTCCTAGTTCTATTTCGAAAACAGTGAAAAAACGTAATGGTAATATGGCCGTGACGCCATGCTCGGATTTTATCCGAACATGTTTAGCATAAATGGTTCGCTCGACAACATTTGAATTCAAAGGTATGTTTTTTTATTGAAAATTATTCTAATTTATCCCAACAGAATCTAAATACATTTAATACTTTATATAATTTCATAAACATCTCAACACTTTTATTTGGAATCGGTAGCCAATCAATTTTCATTTATTTTCTCAAACCATTCTTTACCATCATTCTTGCGATTGACATGATAAAATTTTCTAACCAGTTTAGGCCTACCTAATATTTTGATCAAGAATTTCAGAATAACTTACCAAAAACCAACTCATCCAAATAAAAATTGGTCACCTCACACAAATTCTTAAACAACTCGACTATAGCCTATTTTAATTCAACTCACCCGATTATTTTGTAAGATTCATACCTATTTTGGACAACACAACAAATTATTTGTTCACAAAATGCGACAAATTATCACGCATTTTTGATCCAGTGGGTACTGCTATATAAATATAAGAATATTAATATAAATATGTTTGGCATAAGAGATAAAATTGAAATTAAAGGGTTCATACAATGGCATGTACTCAGAGCGGTGTCTTAAAGATATATCAAATACATGGTTCCTGCCCAATAATGTAAGACACATAATGCATATTGAGAAAATGTATTATTAACATGAAAAAAGGAGTTCCCAACTAATTTTGGAATATAAAAAAGTGTAATTTGTAAACAACTGAGAATTTTACCTAAAACTTGAGTTAACCTTAATATTTTGATGAATTGGTTACAACTTGGGTGAGTTGATTTTGGGCGAGTAGGTTTTAAGATGAGTTGCCTGACATCGTTCTACTGATATTTCTTTTCGCAAGAAATTATTGATAAACATATATATATATCAAGCTTCACATGATTCTACTAGAATGTTTCATCAAAGAACAAATGTGTTATCTCAGTTATATATCTATAAATGAGCAAGTTGAATGATTTATAAAATATGGGTGGATCTTGAATGTTCAGTGCGCTCTGTCAGATATCTGGAATAATGATAACCATTGAATGAACTCATATAAGGTACCAGCGATAAAACTCTATAAGAGCGCTAGTGTTCAGTTGTACAAAGTTTTAAGTGTTTTTTCTTTCTTTTTTTCCATGCGATGAGTGGCTATAGTACGAAAATTGATCTCGCGAACTAGCTCATGACCTGCAAAATTTTCAGAAATGTTCGTTTGGTGCTAAAGTCCCTAGACATTTAGACGAAGATCTAAAATATTGGGACGTTTCAACAAAAATAGAAATTTGTGTATGGGTATCCCATGTATGAAACAAAAGGCTGAGGTTAGACTGATGCAATGCATGGCAAAACCACTGAACCGAGACCGGTAGTGTTTTGCTCGGGCTGTTAAAGTTCCGAATCCAGGCCCGGCAGTTCTTGGGGGATTTTGTTTGGTGGTATAAGTTTCGGGCTGGTCGAATTTTTGAAACCGCCGCGCCTTAGGGGGGAGTCGTTTTTTTTGTTTTGCAATTTGCTCTTCTCGGCACATGATTCCTTTATATCTTCTCCTCTGTCATAATTTAATAGACCAAAATTTAGTGCGCCAAATAATAGGAAAGGATTTCTATTGCCATTTTGAACTTGTATCCAAATAATAGAATCACTAAATAAGTTTTTTTTTCGTAACAGCCGAATTTGTTTCAGAATCAACATTGTTTTTATGCATCTACCGTTATGAATATCTTACTCAAGACGTGGTATAGTAAATTTTCAAATAGTTTTTGTGGCGTCCCTAAATACATAGTCAGAGTCTACTTTTATTGGCTGATTGGGACTATGTTTTTGCGCTCAATAAACCTATATGGGGCTATGAGAGGGGGGTCACTTTGCTAAATCAGAACGATTCATGCAACAAGTTTTTATACATAAATATTATATCATATCCCGTTTTATAACCATAATGTAATATTTTTATGTATCCATTATTTTTGAATTTGCTATTTAGGCTATTTAGACCTAAAGATAGGAAAAATAAACCAATATGAAGCGTACAGTTTATATAAATAAGTGAGGTTTTTTATCTTATTTCAACCGCATATGCATGAGTACTTATAAACAGTTTACCATAATAAAATCCATATATCATGGCTGTACTTCAATATACATATATATTGTTTCTTTTCGGAAATAATCGCGCTACAGATTTTGAGAATGCAGTCATCATTAAATCGTGTGTATGTGCCCCCCCCCCTCTTCGCACACAAACATTCACCACACATGATTTCACAATTCCAATAGATTTTATATGTTCGCCTGTAAACAAGTTCTCATATAATAGACACGTTGTTTTGATTGGTGAAGGCGCGACTCGCTATTGAATTCTACGAACCAGCTTTGTCTCTAATTGACCTCGCTTTTTATAAGCAATAGAATTCAGTCCACATTCGGATGCACGCAATTATTTCAGTATTAAAATGCGAAAAATATAGAAGAAAAAACGTTTTCTTCAATATCTTTTTTATTTAAAGCCATCGAATATTCATATTTTGGAAATGAACCGCGTTTTGATGTAGAAATTTGCAACGCTTAAAATTATTTGCATTGCATTCTCCGTTTGAGGACAATAAGGGCGTAAAGTCTTCGCGAGACTGTTGCTTCCCCTTTAATTAGAAAAAAGATTGATTTTTTTTTAGAATGTGACCAACATTTATCGGAATCGGTTAATGTTCCTATGGATTATTAAATATAACATCCCGATATTTTTTTCGATTTGAGGTACAAATTTTCTCGGAACTTGTCCTAGATAAAACAATTTAATGTGTGTATATGGTAAGGTGATTTTGAAGTTGTTTAATATATACTTAAGGAATTGTCTCAAATTGAAATAGTGTTTCGGTGCGCTCAATCTGGAGTAATATGTTATAAATCGCTGTAATTTTTAAAAAATATATGAAAAAAAAACAATAACCAATATCGCTGATTGACTATGTTATCTTCGAATTTCGCAGCGATTGCACTGTGCGAATAGGTATCAGGACAACTCACCCAAATCAAAATTGGTCAACTCACCCGAATTCTTGGATAACTCGCCCAAGTTTTTGGTCAACTCACCAAAGTTTTTTGGACGACTCACCCAAATATATACTCGACAACAAAAGATGTGTCCGGTCGTTTTAGGTTTATATTTTTTCATTGTATAAAAACTGGAACCAATTAAAACACGTTGGTTAGTTTCAGTTATGTCAATTATAAATGGTCTCGCAAACCTAACAATCTGGATTCCGTTTGACGATTATTTCGTTCGTTTTATCGAAGGGCTAAGAAACGTTGATTTTGATCATCATTCAGTGAGTATCGGAAGGAGAGGAAAAGCGCTATGTTCTATAAATAGTACAAGAATTTCGTTACTCAAACCCGGTGAGAAATAAAAAATTTCTATGCGACATGCGACGCAGGACACATCGTAAGATGTCGCAAAAGCGTGTTTTTGACGCTTGACTGCGAAAACAGTCTTTATCACATTACATAATAAAAGCGGTATAATATTAAGATAGCTCACAGTCTCTTTTCTATGTTAAGTGCACTTTAAATTTCATTTGCTCCATAGCCTAGCTGTAATGCTCGAATAAACTCGGTTTATTTTGAAAGGGATAATTCAACCTGGCCACATAGTCTGGACATTCGAACGCAAACTGTCATTATCAATATTGTCTTCAAGGGTGCGCAAAATAGAAAAATTATACCGAAAAGCCGTTGTTGTCCTCGTTTGCCATATATACGATGTCGCGAAATTCATTGAAAATGCGCTCGATATTGGCGCGGTTTCGCGCGAACAATAGATTTTGAAGTGAATACGCTTAAAATAGGTAGGAACATTGTAATCCACAGTTACGAGCTATGAGTAGCTGTTTAACTGTAATTTTAGCCGACTTATCACCTTAAAATTGAGTAAAATAGTCCGATCTGTTTATCGAAGCGTACGCTTGCATGCACTATTGCTACGAGGCTAGGGCGTGGCAATCGGCCATCAGGTTGTCTTAGGCATGCACGAAAATGTGTCTTTTTATTGATTGAAAACTTAAGTTACGGATTTACCAAAGGTTAACTTAACGTGATTTTTCGATAAATATCGTGCTTCGAAGTAACCAAAAAATAAGCGAAACGTAATTTTCAAAACTGTTGTAAACCCATTAATGGAGCATTAGAAAACCAGTGAAGGCAGCATTTGACAGATTCAAACTGTTTTTGAACAATTGTCCCAAAGTTGGCACTTCCGGTGCCTTAGGTCGTGCCGTTCGCGAAACTGTTTTATTAACTCCAGCGACCGCCGCAACTGGCTTGA
>LQRL01122563.1:0-21200 GCA_001703475.1 Hydroides elegans
ATGGTTATCAATTCGATTCTTTGTATAATGATATACAGGTACAAATAGTAATGAAAGGTCTTAAGCGTATATTAGATAACTCTCCTACTCCTACATTGCCCATTAATCATCAGCTTTTACTAAAAATATTCAAAAAAATTAACAGTTCAGACCAGCTACATGTTACACTCTGGGCGGCTTTCCTAGTGGCATTTTATGGTTTCCTCCGAAAATCTTCTCTTTTGCCGCCAAGCACGGCATCATTTTGTAAATCAAAGCATTTAACTCGGGCGTCTTTCATGAAAACAAAATCCGCAATAATAGTCAACGTTCCATGGACTAAAACCCTTCAAAACGGAGAAAAACCGCTACAAATACCACTATTGCCTATCCCGGGGTCCCCCCTTTGCCCAGTAACTGCAGTTCAAAACATGTTTAATGCTATCCCGGCTCCACCTCATTCACCCGCGTTTGTTATCTCTCAAAATGGTCGTTTGACGCCAATTACTCATTCACTTTTTGTACATCACCTGCGTTTATTTATCAATGCCTGTGGCGATGAAAGCCATACTCTGGGCATAGTTTTCGTCGAGGCGGCTGTCAGTTCGCATCGTCGTGTGATGGTGTTACTTTACCCATGCTTATGACACATGGAGATTGGAAATCTAGTGCAGTTCAACAGTATCTTGATAATGACTTGTTTACAAGGTTTGCAGTCATGAAAGCTATGCGAGACAACATCAAAAACATTCAAATGTGCAGTTAAATGCGCCTGTTACAGTTACTCAAAATATGTGTTTCATCATCTTAATGGTTATTTTGTGTCAGTATTAGTTTCAGCGTACATGTATTTGTATTACTTTTTATGTTCAAAGCTCATAAACAAAATATGTATAAAAACGCACCCCTGTATATTGCATGTTAATAAAATGTTGTATATAAAATATATGTTAAAAAAAAAATGGTAAACACGTATACATGTATATAGTAAGGGCATGTCTTTGGCGGTTTCCTTGCATTGGTTTGGCCGTTTAATTTGTTGAAAATAAACATATTTGTAATATGATACGGTCAGGTTTATTGCTAACATAAGGGAAATAATAAAAATATACCGCCAAAGAATGCTGTAGTTTTATTTGGTTTCTAATATTTAAAAGCCTCAGAGAATAATTGTGAAAGCTTTGCCAATGTAAAGCTGTGTAATTATGCGAAGGGGCAAAGCTCAGTGGATCGGTGGTGCTCTAATCTGATTGGCTAAAAAATAAATGCGCGCGCGTCAGCTACCACTGCTGAAAGGAGTCCGTTGTCTCCGCTCAATCGCTTTTCATTCTTTGTTTAAATGCAAGCAATTTTAATGTTACATATATTATCAAGCAAAGCGAATTTATATATATAAAATTGTATTTACTATTAAAAACTGTTTTACAATTTATGTCAAATATAAATATCCCTCCCACCCTTCCCTTGCCGTTTAATTTGTTGAAAATAAACATATTTGTAATATGATACGGTCAGCTTTATTGCTAACATAAGGGAAATAATAAAAATATACCGCCAAAGAATGCTGTAGTTTTATTTGGTTTCTAATATTTAAAAGCCTCAGAGAATAATTCCAATCTGTTGCAAGTCTTGTTCAACCTACGAGAACATTCTTGATATTTCATTTAGTTAAACTTCGAGAAAGCAATAACACGTATATTATGAAATATTTGAGTGGTAGATTTGATTTTCTTAAATTTGATAATTCTTAAATAAATTTAGTCAACGAAGTATGAAATAGTTTCGCAAATATAGAAATACAATTTAAATAACCTAGTCAGATATACAGTTAAGATCCCAAAGAAAATTATCGGATAAATTTAGAATCGCCAAACAGACTGAAAATATTGTTTTGTTGAACTTCTCGATTTTACATTTTTGGACAGAAGCTTAACTTATCTGCATTCTGTTCGAGATAGTTGATTTCATTAGTTCAACAGAACACTATCGTCATTCAGCCTGACGTCACATACTGACTTAATATTCGGATATTATTTCGGATAATGACACAAGATTATAATGATTAAGTTATTTAGATTATTCAATTAAAGTCATGGATACATGTTACACATTTCAAATCGAGATACATATTAATCATTAAAAAACATGGATATATTATGAAAACTAATGTTTAGCAACAAGTTAATTGTAATATCATTAACCATTGTTTTCTTATTAAATAATTCATTGGACAATAGCTTTTTATATAATTTAAGCAATATTTTAATATTTTTGATAACCATGAATTAGCCCACCGGAACAAATAGATAGGACATTGAAACTTACGCATTTAAAAGACATCATTAAACAATGCTCAAATTTGATGTTAACTCAAAACCGCTAAAAATGCCTATTCGTCACTTCGCGAACAAATGGACGAATGGTTCGTGTGATGCCCTTCACTAGCTCAATTCGATGCACGGAAGTTTGCATTTGATTATGTTGTACTCTTCACCATCAATCAAATGTAACATATTTGCCAAAACATACGATACAGGAACGACACAAACATAATTTTTATATATATTTAATCGCGAGAATGTCACATAAGAATTTCATGGATAAAATCCTTCAATTGTAGACTTGCGAACAATACACTTGCCGCGATCTATTGGGCTCCTGACACTGCCTTTGTGAGATATTTTGATCGCTTCAATCTTGAATATCATAAAAATTAAGGTTTCGATTCATAAAAAAAATATTTAAATGATTGATTAAATTTTTCTAAAAAATAATAAACATTTTCTTTCATTTGAGATATTCTACATTGAATTGATAATGATAAATGTGCTAATCTATTAGGATTCACAAATAACATTCGAATTATATTCTAGATGAAACTAAAAATGAGGTATAGCTCAACGTTCACGAGGTTCAAGAAAGAGATTCCGGAAGGTCAAGTCGGACCCGCTGTGGAGTTACATGATATGGTAATTATTAAAATCAAAATAAAAATAAAATGATTCTTCGACACTAGGGGTCTGATCACTTGGGAAGCTTTTAGGGCCTGGCCACATGGGAAGCTTTATCTTGCCTTTATTTCCATTATTTCCAACGGGGGCTTATGTTGTTTTGATTTAATCAAACATCGAACTATGAAATTAATAATTAAAATCATGAATTATATATTTAAATTTTAAAGTGCTTTATGATGGGTACCCCGCGACAGATTTGTTTAAAGTTGTTATATCACCGTATAACAACATTACAGTTTAGAGCCGCAACATAATATAATGGTATTTGATCATTAAAATTTTGCGAAAATGTGTCTTTTTCTAGGCCAGCTGCATTTTGTTCTTGCCAGCTTGAAATAGAGAAGGATAACCTTTGTTGAAAATTTAAATGTTTTATATAACTCTATTATTTAGCATATATTGCAAATAGGAGTTCATTGGACGAATACAAACAAGTTTGATATATTTTTAGGGCATAATTTCAATAATATATTACCAAAATAAAGAAATTTTTAAAAGGCAGGAATTTCTCATAATCTCCAAGCCACCTTGAATTCGGTTTGGAATACCTATTTGGGGAACAACTCGAATTGTGCTATTTTTTTAACACTTTTTTAGAAGATATGTTTCGGGGTGCCTGGCCGTCTTGATTGTCTAACGTTGCTTATATTCCTTCTTATTTATATACTTATGTTCTCGTCAAAAAGTTTTTTTTTTGCAAATAATTCAATATCTCATTGTTGCAAAATGATTTAAATATATATATATATATTATTAAACTGATCCCAGCTTTTATTGCATTTACAGAATGACGTTGACAAATTCATTGCAAGCCAAAGAGAGTAAAAGGGTTAATCAGTTATTGAGTCACCGCAACCAGTTTTTGGGTCACTTACTATTTGTCATAGAAAAAGCGTTGAATATACATTTCTTACACAAACAAAAACAAGACTTAAGTTAGTATATTTCATGCATTTTCTATTGAAAATAGTGAGTGATTCAAAAACGGAATTTCCCTTCTAGTAGGAAGTCATGAGAAGAAAGCGAAATTCAAAAATAAGAATACACTTGAACTCAAAGGAGGATGAGAATTTGTTTTTTAAAAAAAGGAACATTTCGTTTGTTTGTTTGCTCTTATTTTATGTAATAAAACTTTGTAAGATTATATAAAGTTTTCAAATAAGTTTTACTTAGAGTAATGACAATTCATTATCAATAAAGAAGCGTTCATCCGAAACAGCTGAAATAAAACTTAAAACATATTTTTTTTTACTAATTTCATTTGAAGAAAAAGCTCATAGCTCAAACATAAAATTTATGCCTTTTATCTTTAAGTGAAATTGGTATAAGAAATATAACACACGCGCTTTGAGTTTTTTAGATCCGTTCGGGTAAACGCTCCTTAACACAATTTAGAACGTAGAAATAAAAGAATTTTTGGTAGCATTAGCTTCTCGTTTGGTAAATTGTGAAATTATAGCTATTCAAAGAAATATACATGTACGTTAAAAATAACAATAAAGCTAAATGTTAAGACTTTTTATATGATTTATTTATAGAAGTCTATTCTTTTTTGTGTTTGTATTGTGCTGATCCATTCCAGGACAAAATTGATTGTAACATATTCTTAAAACGTTACATTAATTCACAAGTTCATTCAAAATTCATGATTGCAATTTATAAGTCTTTGAATATGTCTTCAGGGAAATAAGCGGTTTGATTTGGAATATATACTTAAAACAACAATAGTGACATAATATAAAACATATGATATTAATATACAATTTAGTTGCATGTTTTAGATTTTTAAGACAAACATTAAAATGGGTTTTAAAAGTTTTAAAAAATAAAGGGGAAAATATAAATAAGTGTTGGGTCACTTTGTTATTTTACAATATAAGTGAAAAAAAATCATATAAATTGGTCATGGACTCTTCTAAAAAAAATATTGATAAATAGATCAAAATATAATAGTATTTTACATGTAAAAGGCTCAAATAGATCAATTTTACAATTCCTTATATATAATTATATCTTAGCAACTATATATAACGTAAAAGTACAACTGCAATATAAACAATAAACGTTCAAATAGCTCTAGGTCACAAATTCAGAATGTATCACGTAACCATGACATATTGAATGCGTATAAATACATATAAATAGAATATATTTTACGTTTATTATAACCAACTAGACCACAGTAGCGCGGCAAATATTGAACAAAACGACACAAATGCAAATTGATCAAAAAAGGCAGAACACTTTTTGATTGCATAAATAAAATACCGAAATTGTCAATATGAACGACAAACTGATTTCGAAAAATGTCGGCCCATGTTGTATTCAATAAGGAATGCATTGTAAATCGTTGTTTGTCAGGATGAAAAATAACAGGAAATAAAAAGCTTCCTGTATGGTCAGGTACTTACAACCTCGTTGCAAGTGCATCATACTTTTCCGCAAAGTCACAAACTCGATCGGATTATTGTGGACTTCTAGACTTCTATGCATAGTCGACATCCTTGCTTCATTATTTTTATTTTATTAATATATCTCTATTATATGGAAGAGCAAGTCAGAGCATAATGCAGGTTGTTGTTGATATGTTTTCATGGTTGAAAATTTTACAAACATAGATACATCAGGTATACATACATGGTATGTTGTAAATATTAGACACACACTATAACAGTATACACACAAAGTGAATAATATAAAGATACAAAAAAAAGCAGCATCCTATAAATAATATGTGTTTATTCAGAATACAGTTATTATAAGCTAACAGTTTGATATCTAAATTCAATCAACGAAAGATTATACATTGAGATTTATGTTATCCTTCATACGCGCATATTTTACCATTTCAATAATAAGAAGCACGCAATAGCTCAATGAGGCATCCAAGAGAGACATCGTATTCAAAAAGTGTAACTATGTCATTAAATATGTAATCTTAAATGGTCGATCCTAATCGTTTCGCAGGATATACTCATTAGAATACCAGCAGTGTATTTGATCAAATAAATGTCGAGAATCGGGCTAAATTTATTCAACAATTTATGCTTATATTATCACATACATAAAAAAAATGTTATAGCTAAACTTCAAATTTAATTTTTAAGATGGATAGTGGAATCACACGTAAGGAACTATATTTATAATGATAATGATAATAATTGAGTGCATTACAACTTAAAGTTTTTAAATATTATTCTTGGGTTAAAAATTTATTCTTTGTTTGCCAGCAAGGAAAGCCTGAAAATCATTACCAGCAAAACGTTGCCAGCGATAAAAGATACTCTACAATGGTTAAAGCCCTTCTGATAGTTCGCCCAAATTAGCATATTCCCATGTCTCAAAATTAATACAGAGCATATTTGGATAAAAAATGTCGTTTTATGGACCTAATTGCTTAACATAAATCAAAATATTCATTTTCAACCTTGTTCTTTTCTGTGAAAATGCCAGCAAGGAAAATTTCACAGCAGAATAGATATTTCACAAATAAATTAGCTGCTGATTTAAAAGAGGAATGCCGAGCACAAATTTTAATCTATAGGGCGACCGCATGCGCGGTGCACCCCTGGTACTCTTATTTGTTATACAAAATAAAATAAAATGGCGCCCTGGGTTTGTCTTATCTTAGATTCTATATCATTGGCGCGCTCACCAACTTTCAAATGTACTTTTAAATTTGGACGAAGCGTCCCGTGTGGCCAAGTCCTAAGTTCAATTTGTTTTTATTTTTCAGTTGCGTATGTGGCAAACCGAGCATTGAATAGCATGACGGAGAATTGCCGTGAAATCCGGATGATGATTTTCACCATTGAACCGAGTAAGTAAGTAATCATTCATTCATTGATATAACTGCACTTTACCATAAACATATATACATATATATAATATTCAATAGTTTTTTAAAGTATATTATTAGTCTTTGTACGTTTCACATAATTCGTGTTTAGTTCATTATCATTATTTCAACGTTTCAATTGTTCTTTTAAATGATAATAATATTGTTTTTTCTTTAAAATAACACAAAAACTGAAAGTATTTATTTCAAGACACATTATACTTGACATTTAACAAAATATATGATAATAATTTGAATTAAACCATTTCTGACATGACTACTTTATAAAATTGATCACAGATCATTCGGAAGTTATCAAAACGCAACAACTTGGAACTTACTCACCACCGGAGCATGTTAAACTGCAAACGAAGATGGTTTTGAAAGAAGGAACCAGAGAACATGCCCTCCAACGCATTATCAAGTCCTACTTCGCAGTGGAGTATAAAGATAGGCCGTGCTTTATATCATTCAAGTAATAATATCATAATATTAAAAATTTTGTGTTTTGTGTATGATTATTTTCCTTATTATGGATAACTTTAGATTTGAATATTTTACATATTCCATATATCTCATATGTTTTTGTTTTATTTTCTATGATGCAATTATTGCTTAAATGGAATTGCAAGGCTTTGTCCTGTTTATTTTCTAATTATCTACGACTCACTGTTCATCAATTTAGAATATTTGCGCTTATAATTGCAGATTTCCAAACAAAAAACCTGGTTCAATTGCATGGGTACCAGACTCTGCTTCTGTGAGTAGTTTTCATTTCAACTTTTATTGTGTATTTGATATTCAATGCATTTTCCTGAAATGTAGCTGTATATCGTATCTGAACATAATATTTTATCATATCGACAATTTTTTTATATGATTTTTCTGGCAGACATGTTACTTCTGATTTACATGAACGCTCTATTTTGTCAAAAGTCATGGATCATGCAAAGTATGAACAGTAAAAAATTTTGTACAATAAAGTACCCTGTTGAGTAAACACCTTAATGCACGGAACTCTTCACATGTATTTTAGATTGAACAAAAACTGAGGTATAGTTCGACATTCAAGACGTTCAAGCAAAGCATACCTGGACGTCTACGTGGACCAGCTGCAATGATGAACAATATGGTAAGAGGTTCAATGGTCCTGTCCACACGGGATTTCTTTTTAGAGCTTGGCCCAATAACGAACCGTGTGTTCTTTTATATGCTCCTCATTGCAATAGAATAATTGATCGAAAAGTGACGCACTTTTGACCTGCTTGGCGGCTTTAATATCAAATTTCTCCATCAACGACTTAAGTTCACAGGCGATAAGCATATCAAAAGAACACACTATGGTCACTTTTCAAAATCATGTAATCGCAGTACAATTCATAAACCACAGACTCAGTACATGTAAATTAAGGCCATAAAAATACGCATGTTTTATGATCGAAAATTGACGCACCCTGATACACGTAAGGTTGTAAACGGGAAGATATAAAAATAGATCAATTTAGAGTTCAAAAACTTTATTTTACTGTGTAATACGTATGCTAAAGCACACATTTAAGAACATCATCCATCTAAAGAGGTTCTATCCACCATAACATTGCTTTAGGGTGTATCAATAGAAACCATAAGGAAGAAAGTAACCATATTTAATGTTGATATTTCAAATAGCGTATTAAATTGCGTAATTATATGGAAATGAACACGAAACACGAAATAGCGATCTTATTACATATAGGTGTAAATTGCATCGCATAATATAATATAGAGAGAAATTATAAAAACTTATTCATTGTTTAACTTATTACTATTTAACCAATGATTATTATATCATGTCATTATTTCTTATTTACTTCTACTTTTAATTACTTACTAGACTTTTTATAAATAATTTATATCAAAAATACAAATAACTCGCCAAATAATACAACTTTGATAATGTTATCGTCAATTAACTGTAGGTGCGTCACTTTTCGATCATGCCACGTGGTCGTTTTTCCAAGTTTTATTTCGTAATGATCTTTTACTTGGTTTTGGCAATTAAAATTAAGTAACGTGATATTGAACATTTATAAAAGTGTGTTCTAACGAATCATATATCGATGTTAAATTCAAACTGGCATGTGAGAAATTTGATATTAAAGCCGCCAAGCAGGTCAAAAGTGCGTCACTTTTCGATCAATTATTCTACACAGAAACGCGCCTGTATCTTTTAAAGCAGCGAGCATTTTTGAGTTTCCCGTAAGGAATGCAGTGAAAACTATGATTTGTTGAAAAATCCTACTCGTCAAGGTCCCATTTACGTCTAAACTGACGTCTTGATTAAGCCTAATGTTGACATATATGAAAAGATGCCGATCGCATTTTCTCAGACGTTGTTTTTTTTTGTTTAAATAATCATAAAATCACATTTTTGCATTGAAGGTAACAAATAGTTTTAATCAAACGCCCCAATTGGGTATGAGCAAATCTGATTGTATACTGATACTTAACTGATCCTAACTAAAATTGTATTTCCAGGAGGACTTAGATGAGTTTATAGCAAGGTTTATATTACCAACCGAGAGAAGAAAGCAAAAACAAGATGGACTGCATGATAACTTTGTACGGGAAAAGGAGGATTTGAATTTGAAAGAAGAAACATTTTGTTAGTGTTTAAATTATCAATTTTAGGACTAGTGTTATAAGTTTATATGAGAGAAGCTTTATGTTATGGTTTGAAAATTATTTTATTTTAAATAATAAAATCATTGATCATCGATCACATGATCAATAACCAAGTTTGTATAGGCAGTGTTGGCAGCGGGCAGAGGTCGAAAAAACGTACGCCGTACGTTTAAAAAACGTACGCCGGACAGCCAAAAAACGTACAATAAACGTACGCCAAAATGTCGAAAAATAATTAAAAACGTATCTTTATGGCATTTATAGGAGTTATGGACAATAAGCGACTTGACAAATTCGCGACTGGTCAATTCGCGACTCTCACTTTGTTTAATTCGCGACTTTCATTTTGTACGATTCGCGACTTTTTTGTCGCGAATCATCCAAAATAATCCATTAACTATTTGATGTATTTTTCAACCAAACATAATTGGAAATTTTATATTGTTTAAGGTTTTAGTGTGTATTTCAACATTTAAGACATTGAAATGAAAATCTTTTTTTTTAAATCAACTTGATATGTATATCAATAATGTTAGTAAAACAGGAACATAATTGCCTTCATTTTAAATAAGTTATCATATGTTCCTGTAAAGACAGTTATATCATGATATTGAAAAAGATTATAATATCGAAAACCCAAGTCAAACATGTAAACCCAGGAAAATTTTATGCAAGCAAATACAAGATAAGAAAGCGAATTTTCTCTTATAATAATTTCGTCCAGAGCAAAGTCGCGAATCGTCCAGAGCAAAGTCGCGAAATGTCCAAAATTGAAGTCGCGAATTAACTGAATAGTCGTGAATCGTCCTTGGTGCGAATTTGTCAAGTCGCGAATTGTCCAGACACCATTTATAGCACACCGAAAGGGCTTACAATAATATTAAGAGAAACTGATCACCGTAATACTTGAATTAAAGATCGAGAAAGAGTGATTGCAAATGAAAATATCAGAACAAGTTCAATCTGAACAATAACTTCTTCATTGCGTTTCAATACAAGTGATTTACCGTTATTTCCTGCGTATAATCTACACCCCTCTAAAATGAAAAGTGAACGAAAAATGAATCAGTTAGGTACGTTTGGTCCATCCAAAGGCTAGAACTTGTGAACATCATACTTTTGGAAATGATTTATCAAACAAATTTCAACTATACAATGTTTTTTTTTATAATAACCCAGAATCGTCTATTTTGCAAATTGAACCGATGTATAACCCGCACCATGGCATGACCCGCATTTGGGTGTTTCATATATGAGATTGGTGTGTGAAACCGAGACTTATACATTGGAATTACCGGTATAGGACTGAGTGCTTATTTATACCTCCTTGTGACATATTTAACTACTTTCGTCTTCTACTCGTAGTTTCTTCAGGAAACATTTAGCGTTCTAACATTCTGCGCCCTTAACGCACTAAATTAAGAAAAGTGCACCAGAGAGAACACCAGACTGAGTGCGCCCGATTTAACTCCATTTCGACTCTCTAGCCTTGCGCACTCTTACTCATCAAACACTTATTTTCATAGCGAGCGCCGAAGGCGCGAGCGAATTTTGAACAAATGAGTCGTTTTTCGATCTAGACTGGGACTTTCAACAACGTTCAATTGCTTTTTCCTAGAAAAACGTACAAAAAACGTACGTCACTAGGAGATTTTAATGAAAAAACGTACAAAAAACGTACAGGGTAAGAAAAGCGTACAAAAACGTATGCCGTTCAAAATTAGCCCGAAAAAAACGTACGTACGTTAAAAAACGTACGGTCTGGCAACACTGTATAATAGGGTTCATACATTTTTAAAGAATCACGATTGGCATATACATTTTGTAAAACAATCAATAAAATTTGTTTAAGCGGTATTTTCTTTATTAAAAATACACGATTTTGCTCATAATAACAAATGTCACATTTGCAAAAAAAAAGTAATTATCATTAAACCGTATTAAATCTTAGTCAAATGTTTACGTGTATACACACAACCTCATTATCCAACTCCCGAAACGCGGATCCCCAACCCCACTTTATGAATTACCCAACCGAAAAGCTGAAAAGTCTCCAAAACATAGATTAGTCCCCCCTTGGTTGCAACCGAACATTCATCCTACTTCATCCAACAACCCATCTACCAAAAGACTTAAATCCACCCATCGTTTCATCGAAAATATACGCCAAGCCCGCTGTAGCGCTGGTTTTGATTAAGTCCTCAACTTCCTCCCTATCTTGAATCTTCCTCCCTATCTCGAAGGGCTCCGTGCATCATTGTTTAAGTCTGAAATTGACGTTTTGAGAAAACATGCAGTGACAAAGCTTTCAAATTTGTCATTTATATACGAATTGGCAAGTAGCCAAGGGACGAAATAATTATGATCGCACTGATTTTTAAGAATAACTCAAACATATAACACGGATCAATTAATACTTGGCACTTTGCCATGCATTTTAGCGAAACATGTTAAGTCGACTTACATATTGTTGCACGGAGCCCTTCAATTATAACCTTTCCCACCGTTGAAAAGACTTACTGACTTAAATAAAAAAAATCCCCTCTTCTCCTCCATCCTGGTTGAAATGCGCTGGCATTGGAAATAAGTAAGAACTCCCTCACATGGACTGCGCACCATACCCCCTACCATATCCTATCCTTTAATATCTTCTGTTTTTGAAACACTATAGCATTAGTCAGAAGTTCAGCTTCTTCTTATAACATCCCCATACATCGATCCCCCTCTTTTACTCGTTTAATCTCCACCGCCAGCCTATTCAGTTGGCTTCTTCTTCCCCGGTTTAGCAGCGCTTGCTTTGGTCAGAAGTTCACCTTCTAAATAGACTGGGGACCAAAATTCCCTCCTTCCCCCCTCCACCTCCATTCCATAATGACCCATCTCAATCTCCCTCTGGTGCTGAAAAACACTGGCTTTGGTCATAAGCAGAACTCCCATCCCCTCTCCTTAATTTCCGTACCTTATCACCTTTTATGATAAACAACCCTTGAATAGGTTATCGTTGTAGCAGCGAAAAAAAACTAATTATATTATAATTAGTTTTTTTTCGCTGCTACAACGTTTTCAATGCCTCGTTTGATTGATATAGTTGTCGACATTTTCATCGGCGGTAGCTATTTCGATGTTATTGTGACTTCATCTCAACATTATCCCCATTTTTAGTCTCCTCCTGTTGTTGAAGCCCACTTGCTTTGGTCAAAAGTTCAACCTCTTCATAGGGACTACGCAGCCTCAGCTCCTTTTCGGATAGCATGTCGAGGGTGTCGCTCAATTTGCGCGGAAACAGTCGGATCAAATCCATGTATAAATCCTGTTGAAATAAAGGGATTAAATGAATTAAGATTGATATGATACGCAAAGAGGAAAGAAACTAATCATGAATTGCATCAAAACAGTGATTTCGATATATTAAAGGTGTCACTGAATTTACCTACAATAAACAATCGGATCAAAGGCAATCATATAGATGCGTATAGACTTGCTTAAACGTTACTCTAAACTAATCTAAACTTCAACAACCAAATAAATAAATATATGTTATAGTTTACGGTGCACATTCGACAGTGAAAAATCATATTCATCATCATAGAGATTGCTTTTTAAGATATTCAAAATAAACTTTAAAAAAAAAAACATTTTAAAGATTTTTCTTTATTATCTTCTGAAATCATGTTCGGCTGAATGTGGGATTTTTTTTCATTATCTTACCTTGGAAGCCGGACAAACTTGCATCGCTCGATATGCAATGGCTTCAGCTTGAGAAAGATTTCCCTGTTCCGCCTGAATAAAAAATAAAGATGTGTAAAATGTTACAAACATATATAAATATGAAAAACCATGCCAAAACGTAGTTTTGAATAACTAATTCACAATGACTCTAGAACAATCATTTGAAGCTCTTTACACCACAAAAGGCTATACATGTAGCATCATAAAAGCATTATGCATGTCAGTTAGTTTAAAGAGGTCGGTCAACACAAACACGTTGCAAAACATACAACAGACATCCCACCTCGGATTCATCAAATTATTAAAGAAAAAATCAAATTAAGATTTTGTTAATATTCTCACCTCAAACAGGATATAAAGTCGCCAGAGCAAAGCAGAATATTTCGCCTGGTAATCACTCGTTCCGCGTTCCAACCAAGCTCTTATTTGGTTACTGATTCCCGAGTCTGGGGCGATCCTTGTGTCTTTTAAAAAATTAGTGATAGAATAATGAACACATCTTTTTGAAATTAAAGTGATAATAACATATGCTTTATACAAAATGTATGTTGATTCAAGATAAGATTATTGCCTGACGATCACCGAAATAAAATCGAATAGACCGAATTCGACAAAAAATACATGTGACTTTATTTCTTTAGTCTTTATTTCGATCAGATAAAAACAGGTTATTATATTTGACCGCTTTATTTACTTTTTGATTTGCCCACTTTGTGGAGATTAAAACGGAGATAGAGATTTAATGGAGATTTAAACCTACAAAGGGAATAAGACGGGACCAACACATGATATAACCGATTACATTAAAAACAAGAATAGATATGCTCCTAGAGCATACATCTGATTTCTTTTACTTTGATTATAAGATAATCCTTAAAAGCTTCATTTGAAATTTCGGATTCAATGCAATTATTGCATTATGTTAAATTAATAGTGAAAATTTTTGCATTTGCAAGAATAGGCCATTTAATCCAAAATTCAAACACAAGTGATTGTCTTCCCTATATTTCCATTTCAAAAAGGCCTTTTGTTATCCATCTTCTTGCAACGATACTCAATATTTCTCTTTGTTAGGATGATAAACAACAGGGCTCAAATTGAGCATTATTATTGCAGCACATTTTTAGTTCTTAAAATAGCCACTACACCACGCCTCAAATGACATGTCAGTGAATAATTACCTTACATGCACATTGACTTATAGCAGCTTTTGCTTGCTGTAAGCCCCGCCCACTTTCTATGTTTAAGTGGCAGCTACTCTATGGGTTCAGTGTGAGTGATTGACAGCTGAAGATTTTCAGTGTTTGCAGTAATGTCAATAGGAACCACTCATTTTTTATCCCATAGGATTTTGTAAACATCAAATATTTCACAAACTATGTTACATATCATATCAAAATCCAGACAATTATAAACTATACATCGTCAATAATACTTGTGTACCATTTTAATCATATTTAGTGGTTTTTAAGAGTAAGTAATGGTGTGCACAAAAGTTTGTTGTCTAAAATCGAACGAAAATATAATCTGATTTTTTTTCGTAAACGAAAAGAAATCAGATAATAAACCGGTTAAAACTCACCAGTGCTACCACCATAGTTCTCCATTGCCTCCTCCAGCCGTTTCATTCGCACCAACTCAGCAAGAACCGCAAACAACCACAATGCCGTCGATGTCACGTGATTCAAAGTCACGTGATTGCACTTCCGGTGAAAATAGCTTCTCAAGTCACGTGACAAACCAGCTTTGGCTTCCAAGCGGATGTACATCTCGAGAAAACGCAAATTGGCGGGAAAAAAGTCCAGCGCTTGCAACAGGGGCTCACGGAGTGTTTTGAACGGGACGGGGTTAGCGTCAAAATGGAATTGGGCTAGATCGACGCGGTATTCCAGCAGTAGCTCGAGCTGTTTTCGGTCATAGATGTGCCCAAAGTAGTTTAGTTTATCGAAAGTGATTTCTTGTTGCTTTGTATTGATTGGCTGACAGCGTTCGATTGATGACGTAAGAACTTCTTTTGATGACGTCATCACATTAATTGCTGACGTCAGCACTTCCGCTGCTGACGCGTAGGAATCTGCGCAATATTGGAAATATGCATGACACAGAGTCCAACAAAGACGCACATTGCTGTAGCTCCACAATAGAATGCAGTCTTCATCGTTGGTCTGCAGTGCTGCTTTTGAGTGTGTTTCAAGTTTAGTCTGTAGGTTCATAAACGCGTGTTTTGCACGGAGCTTATTCGTTGGTGATAGGTTTGATTTGGATAGGTCATCGAACGATGGCATCGTTTTTCCAACTGCTAGTCTATAGAGAAGATTCTCGCATCGTTTACAAGCGTTCATTCTGTTTGCATCCGCCGAAGATAATCCTCGGTTGGAGACATGTAAGCTTTTCTTGATGAAATTCAGATATAACCGAAGCGCAGATAAGTCCTGAAAGGTGAATTCGTTTGCTTGCTTTTTATGCAATTCTGATGGGTTCATACTAAGTGCTGTGTATAGCACGTGAAGTGCATCGTCATGGTTACCTAGCTGCCAATCAATATTCGCAAGCTCCTCCCACAAAACTAAATTATTGCGATGTACCTCTTGTTTCAGTATGTTCTTCAGCCATTTTTTCAAAGCTTTACCTTCTTTCTTTATAAACTGTTTATCACAATTGTCCAGCAATGAACGCCTATAGGTAATCGCAATTTTAAGTAGCAACGTTTTGTAAGGTTCTGCAATACCTGGCACGATCTGATCAATGACATTACATACAAAAGTCGATCGATGATCAAGCTTGTTTGTACCATCACTTAACGCTTTTTCAACGATAGCTATATCTCCATATGCCTTTAAATCATAAACACAAATATCTCTTTTTTGATATGCATCTGATACCAACACTGTATCCACTTGAACTCCCAACATGCGCAAGAAGCGGCAAATCAAGTCGAAACGCTGCGCATCGGAAGTGAGTGTAAATAAACAGGAAGTGACGTCATCACTCAAAACGAGGCGATCCGGATCTTCGCAGTCTTCGTCTGTTTCGCCCTTCGAAATGGAATGAAGGCTTAAATATAGTTGTGAATGCATAAAAGATCAAACTCCCTTTAACCAAACACAGATAAACTGAATTATGTCCGTTTCGCCATTAAAATGTGTACATTAATATGACTTTATTACATGGTCAGAGTACGTCGCTTACGGAAAATGATAAGTAAATTCAAGCATGCAAATAAATAAGTGTTTTGCACCCGGAACTGTTTTAGATTTCATTTTACCAGAACTTTCGCAAACCAATGTTAGAAAGTAATCAAAATATTTGTTATAAAACAATGTAAACATAGATTTATTTTAAATTATTGGGTTAACAAGACTGTCCAAGGACAGTGTGCCACATCTTGCTAAAGTTAAGAGGCGAAAAATGCACTTTTGATGCAATAATGCATAGGGAAATATCTGGCTTAAAATCGACGATGGCGACTTGAGCGTTGAACACTTTCAGTGGTTCGACTTTCAGTATACGACTAAATGATTAATTTATTCAACGCGGAATACTTTCCAATAGCATGGAAATCGCGTCCAAATGTTATAAATAATTCGAAAACATCAAAAGACACATCTGCAGGCCAGGCGTTTCATTTTGAGTTCGACATCGAGTCTCTAGGCCTATTCGTTCTCACGAAAGCTATTTTTTTCTGAATGTTGATCATTTTCAACCAAAAATATCGCAAGACAGATATACAGCTAAAGTGCTTCAATTTGAGCCCAACATGCAATCTGTAGGCGTTTTCGATCCCAAGATATCACATACACTGTAAAAAAAATAGGATATTTTTTTAGCAAACGCGACCGGAAGTTGATCATATCAAAATACCTACCTCCATGTAAGATAATGAACCAAACATAAAGTCTTTAGGCCTACCCGTTCTAGAGATGTCGCATGTACAGTCAAAATGAATAATTTCGAGCATGCACGACCGGGCGTTGATCAAACGAGGTCGAAAATATCAAGGCTTTCATTGAGTTTCTACGCCAATCTTTTCACAAATTATTGAAAAAAAATCACGAACGGACGGACACTCCAAACCTATCGGTCGGGGCCTTAAAAATGTTTTATATAGTACACTGCGCAGTTTATTTATATAGTTTTGTCATTAGAACCACTCACTTGGCAATAAATTTTCTTCTACATGTATATCTAAACTGACGAGCGACATACCGATTTTGAAAAGGAATAGAAGATTTCATGTGAAGGGCTGTGTAAATACACAGCGAAAGATATATCATTATTTGAATATCTAAAAAGAATGGTGTATAAAAGATGTCCACAGAAATATTACACAGCATAGCAACTTCGATTGTGACGTCATAATCACATTGTCGCAGCATAAACGAAATCAAGTGCAACCTGTGCAATTTAAATGTTAGATATAAGCAGCCATTACTTTGCTTATATAACCAATAAATGCCTATAAAGCACAACTGAAATACCCAAGCTCTCAAGGAATATTTTAAATCAAGTTTCATTAAAATCGGCCAACAACTCTAAGAGGAGTAGCATTTTCTAGAAAAAGTTAACGAACTAAACAAATAAATATATATATATGTTACAATCGATAACGACAAAGTGGTGGCACAAATCCCGGTTTGCTTCGCAAGCCGTGGCTAAAAAGGATTATTAAATTTTATAATTATTTCCAATGTACTGATATCAAAAATAAACTTACCTGTTCAAGATTGGGTCGCCATGGCAGCCATTGTCTTTGGAGTCTAGTAGATTCTAGGCGTTGCCATATAAGGGATATGTGGTCGCTCGCATGCTGCTGAATAAGCTGTTCTTCGAATTCTTCATCGGAAGCTGAATACAAAACGATGGAAATTGAAATCATTACTATTTTATTGTTATTATACATGGTTTTATATATAGGAAGCTGAATACAAAACGATGGAAATTGAAATCATTACTATTTTATTGTTATTATACATGGTTTTATATATAGTGCTATACTTTTTTCGTATATAGGCTACTATTTTTCTATACTATATTCGTGAAGTTTTACAAATAAGTTTGAATACTGTTCATAACCAGTTAAGAGTTTTTTAAATGAGCGTCTGGAGCGTCTGGACTTTTTTAGTGTTACCGTTTCTCTTCATTTTTGACGGATTCAAATCTTCATTTTTGACAAGATTCAAAAGTTGTTGCATGTTCTGACCCTTGTTTGTTTATATCTTCCTAATTTCATTTATACGGCCGAATTTTTTCCTGATTACCCTGCTCTCCAATATCATGTGTGGGCACCCTATTAGCATGTTTCAAATAAATATTTGTACATGTAGAACTATATGGATTCCAACAATAAAACATTTTCGTCGACCACGACACATGCGGCCTGGCTACCTCGCCCTTGCTGTTCACCCATGCATGGCAATCCATCGCATGATCCTCTTTAACACGTTTCATATAATCAAATAAATAAATCCGTATAAATTCCCATAGATTCCCCCAAAATAATCTCTTACTTTTTGTCGACCAAGGCTCATGAGGCCTGGCTACCTCTCCCTTGCTGTTCACCCATGTATGCCAACCAATGGCATGGTTTTCTCCAATATGAGGAGCCGAACTGCCCCAAAAGACCTTGAATTACATTTATATAAATAGCTCCCCATAATAAAACCTTACTTTTGGTTGTCCAAGGCGCAGCCGGCCTGGCCACCTCTCCTTTGCTGTTCACCCATCTATGCCAACCCATTGCATGGTTTTCTCCAATATGAGGAGCCGAACTTCCCCAGAAGGCTTCGAGAAATTCCACTTTATCCGAATGCGACGCTTTAGCGAGGACAGCGGGACAGTTAAGGTTGAATTCGAGAAGGGCTTGGTATGAGGCGATGGCCTTTTCAGTGTGGCCCGCTTGCCAGAGGAGCTGACACATATCGGCGAAGATACCTTTGAGAAATAGATAACATAAGAGGATATTAGATAAGCAGTAATTAGATAAGATATGGATACTAGGCGGTTGAGGCTGAATTCGAGTGGGACTTGGTATGAGGCGATCGCAGAGGATCTGACACATATCAGCGAAGATACCTTAATAATAATCATATTTAGATATTTTATGTCATTCTATCATAAGTTTTATGATTATTCATCAGACTGAAATAAAAAATATATTTTTAGTTTATAGTTGTGAATATCATTATAAGTGTGTTGATAGACCTTATTTCTTTTTATCATTTTAATAGTGGTTTTAAGTTATCGGTATTACACCAGTGTTTATTCAAATTAAAATTAGTTCCAAATGGTTCTGTGTTATTTATTTGTCGAAACTTCTCTTCAAATAGTATTTTTCCTACGAAATGGCAGATTGGCTTCAAAATACAAATACAGTGAAGTACAATAAAGCTACAGACAAACCACATCTCCTCACACTTACCTATCAACTGATATTCCGTGTTTGGCAATGCTTGATGCGACGTCATAGACCCTTCCACAATACTTCTCAGCGTGTCAATGCATTTCACATACGCCTTCAAACACGTCGACACGGAAAACGTATAATGATGCGACTGGCGAAATAACAAATATTTCTTCCACAACTCAGCGTTGTTCGGATATTGGAACAGCAGGCTCTTCCATTCTTTGATCAACATATCCGGTTCCCATAATTCGCGTCCTATTTCCAGCCGTTTTAGAAGCAAGTCCATACTTTTGGGATTTTTCTCCACGGCCTTATCAACAATGGATAATTGAACATCCAATGTGGATTTTTGCAGTGGTTTTCTCTCCTCTACTTGTTCGACATTGCGTTGTATTGAATGAAACTCGATATATTTCGGCTGGAATTCAATCCATTCTAACCAAGTCGCTATATCATTGGGAGTTTCCCTCAATGTCTTGTTATAGTATTCCACTTTATCTTTTATTGTTTCAAAGCCCATGGTATCTATGGGTCGTTGATCTTCTTCATTTTCCTGTTCTTTTTCCAAATCTAAGTCTTGTGGAATTGGTATAAAGTCATCATGTACGTTCTTAAGATGAACATCCGGTTTCGGTTTTGCCGCCATTTTCTTTGACGCCATTTTGGAATCACAGTGATGGGATATATCCACGATCGGTTTTTGCTTGAGTTGTTTCGCAACTTCTTTGCTGAAGTAGCGGGTTTTGTTCGCGCTGAATTTGGATTTACGTTCATCTGAAATCATTTCAAAAGAGGGCGTATCATTCAGAGCTTTATGTGTACTAAGTACTTTTTCAGATGAAACATTTTAAACTTATGGTTTATATTTTTCACAATAAATTATTCCAGCAATTGAACATTAATTGCAAGGCTCAATCTTGTTTAGCGATACATTATAAGAAAAACCAAATTTGCTTATAGATTATTTTCCAAACTAAAAAATAAACCCTCAATCGGTTCCAAACAATTTTATACATGTATATCATAAATGTTTCAATATAAGTTATCAAAATTCTCATAGTTGATCACCCTTACCAATATATATTGGACGGCCCATATTCGATGGCAATAGACACGCTTTGGAAAGTAGATGCCGCCTTGCTATATGCATTTGGTAAATGCTGCCATAAGCGAGATTATTCGAATCGGCCAAACGGTCGAAACGAAAGGCGTTTCTCGGTTCAAGGTCGGCGATATCCTCGAAGAAAAGTTTCGAATGATGATGTTTCGGCATGTCCAGTTCTTTTTCTCTGCGAATGTGAGATTTGTATGCTAAAAATTGTAGACATCAATTAACAAGATTGTCAAGGGTTTGACAATGACCCAGCTTTAGTATCTTGCTTTCGGTATTTGAGTACTTGCAAATGTGTAACAATTGTACAACATATGCACTTAGTGTGAAAGTAATTAAAAACACGAGATAATATTTAAATATTTTTTTAAGTACTAGCAAACGCGTTATTGTTAATTGTATTAATGTCACTCAACAGGTAAGTGTTAATGCAAAAGCTGGTATAAAAGTCATATGTTATCC
>LQRL01122563.1:21210-32377 GCA_001703475.1 Hydroides elegans
AATCATCTCCATATAAACAACAATTAATTAAATATTTATTTTTATAACATTATACCATTATTATAAGGAATCAGTGGTACAAGCTGGGATTCGAACACACGACCTTGTGAATATAATTTCGATGCTATACATCTTAGTTACAGGCCCGTATGCAATATGAATGAACATACACATAATATGTATGAGTACGTTGTGACACAACCATTTATATCAAATCAAAGACTTTCAGATAAGATATGGCTGTCTTCTATAGGCATCATTTATGAGAATATTGTTTTTGGCATTTTCTCAAGGAAAAATATTTTTTAGCTGAATCCAGGATCGAACCCACGATCTTTGGATCATGAAGCCGATACACAAACGACTGAGCTATTCGGCCAGGTGTGTAACAGCTGTGATCAAAACGGTCAATAAGATCACCAGACATAGAAATCAATAATTTGAAGTCAGAATGCATGTCTCAATTAGAAATATGCACGTACCCATCGTTGGAGTCAATCACCCAACCCAAGAGCCTCCGCATGACCAACCATTCTGCTTGCGGCAGGTTTGGTCGTGTATATATTACACGCCATACGACCTGTCTTACCGATAGCATATGGTATAAGGTCATGCGGAATGGGCTAAATAGACTTTTGAGTATATAAAGGACCACATTGGCGGAAATTGGCAAAGTCCACCATGGCGACCACAATAGCTCGATCGTCATCAAAAGCACAATTCATAATGAGGTGACCATATAGAAGCTTGTGTTAAAGTTTGAAAGCTCTATGATCAAAACTGTGGGAGAAGATAGCTGTTGAAGCTAAGAGTTTTTTACTATATATAAGACCAAATATGGCGGAAATGGCGAAGTCCACCATGGCGATCACAATGGTTCGATCGTCATCAAAAGCACACTCTATAATGAGATGACAATATAGAAGCTTGTGTTAAAGTTTGAAAGCTCTACGATCAAAAACTGTGGGAGAAGATAGCTGTTAAAGCTAAGAGTTGTTTACTATATATAAGACCAAATATGGCGGAAATGGCGAAGTCCACCATGGCGATCACAATGGTTCGATCGTCATCAAAAGCACACTCTATAATGAGATGACAATATAGAAACTTGGGGTAAAGTTTGAAAGCTCTACGATCAAAACTGTGAGAGGAGATAGGTTGTGAAGCTATGAGTTTTTTACAATATATAAGACCAAATTGGGCGGAAATGGCGAAGTCCACCATGGCGATCACAATGGTTCGATCGTCATCAAAAGCACACTCTATAATGAGATGACAATATAGAAGCTTGTGCTAAAGTTTGAAAGCTCTACGATTAAAACTGTGAGAGGAGATAGGTTGTGTAGCTATGAGTTTTTTACAATATATAAGACCGAATTGGGCGGAAATGGCGAAGTCCACCATGGCGACCACAATTGTTCGATCGAAATTACGAGCACAAATCATAATGACGTGACCATATAAAAGCTTGTGTTAAAGTTTGAAGGCTCTACGATCAAAACTGTGAGAGGAGATAAGTTGTGTAGCTATGAGTTTTTTGCTTGTATAAGACCAAATTGGGCGGAAATGGTGAAGTCCACCATGACGACCACAATGGTTCGATCGTCATCATGAGCACAATCCATAATAAGGTGACAATATAGAAGCTTGTTTTTAAGTTTGAAGGCTCTACGACCAAAACTGTGAGAGGAGATAGGTCTTGTAGCTATGAGTATCTTACTATATATAAGACCAAATTGGGCGGAAATGGTGAAGTCCACCATGGCGACCACAATGGTTCGATCGTCATCACGAGCACAATCCATAATGAGGTGACCATATAGAAGCTTGTGTTAAAGTTTGAAGGCTCTACGACCAAAACTGTGAGGAGATAGGTTTTGTAACTACTATATATAAGACCAAATTTGGCGGAAATGGTGAAGTCCACCATGGCGACCACAATGGTTCGATCGTCATCACGAGCACAATCCATAATAAGGTGACCATATAGAAGCTTGTTTTAAAGTTTGAAAGCTCTACGACCAAAACTGTGGTAGGAGATAGATTTTTAAAAAGTTTACGAAATAACTAACTAACTAACTAATTAACTAACTAACTAATTAACTAACTAACGGCGGACGGACACCAACCGATTGCACAAACCCAGTTTTCGTTTCACGAAAGCTGGGTTAAAAACGTGATTTTTGAATGGGTTGAATTAAGGGGATATTTTTTTTTAATTGAGTCTTCCTAACTTGAGTGTAAATTATCATAATATTTGCTTAATTGTCGTTGTTATTGTTATTACAATTCAATCAATCGTCATTATTTCTATCTTTTTCATATTGACTTCAATTGTAATTAAGTGCTTTTCTCTCATTCTCGCTCACTCTTCTCTGTGACTCATCTCTCCCTATCTCTCTTTGTATGAGCATCTTATCTATCCTCTCGTGTTGACTCATCACCTACCTTTTCAAATCTTTCTTAAGTTTCTTCCTAAATCGCTCGCTTTTTTCATGATTCTTCTTTTTATGTTTCTTCTCTTTCTTCTTTTTCTTGTGATGAGACTTGTCTCCCTCATGCGACGCATTTTTCCGCTTCTTCGCCTTTCGTTTCAAATGCTTTTCATCATCCGAACTCGAATCTTCGCTGCTCATTGAACTTTCCGACGAGTTACGACTTCTTTTATGTTTCGAATGCTTTCGTTTCCTTCTTGTTCTACTTCCGGTTGCATGTTCCTTTTCAGCGAGGATATTTGGTGAATGTCTTTCGCGACGTGTATAGTCCACATTGATATCATCAGCGAATCCATAGTCGATAAGTTGTGGATTAACTGTTTGTCTTGTCTCTACTTCTTGAATGCTTTCTCCATAACTTGAACTATCTGTGTATGTTGCGGGAACAGTGGCATGGTGAATGCTTTAAAACAAAAATAAACATGCATATATAATACATGAACATGGCACCTCTATTTGTAAACTGAGTATTAAATATGCAGGCATCAATCTAGAATTCAGTTTATTTGCGTGAAAACGTAATTATATTTGACCAATGCGTGATTTTCGTCGCCAGGATGAAATATTACTATTTTGTATATACATGTACGTCTATCTTACACGAATTCTCGAATTTCATGTACATGTATTCATATATTCTTACTTTCATTTGAAGCAGCAGATTTTAGCGCCGAAATTCCGAGTGAATAATCGCATTTTCTTAATTTCACTTTATAGTACGCTAACTACAAAGTGTTCAAATAGCATCAGTGCGTGACCGAATGCACTTGTTTTCGTAGAATATTTGATTTTAAAACACTGAAGTACTGGAAAACGCACACTTTATTAAACACCGAATATGTTAAAATGTCAATCCTCGGTATAAATTCATTATTTTAGTTTAATAGCATAAACATGAAAACATTAAATTCAAGTGTTTCACTTCCAACATACTTTAGGCATTATTAGTCGAAGATAAATTATCATATAAACTGTCACATATTGTAAATATTTCATCAACACCATGAAAAAAAGGTTCACTTTATGATTAATATATAATGCTACCTGGTATCTATGATTTCAAAAAAGGATAAGTCAAACAATCTGATTTTGAAACCCACGGCGGGACAGCGCGTCTTATCGAGATCTTGCTTTGACAATAAATTGAAATTATCTACATTTACTGACTCATACCTGGTAGAAGTCAAACCACCTTCCGCAGCACTTTTAACATTCAAATCCGGGGTCTGCTTGAAGCTATCATTTTTCAGCCAGCTCAAACTTCCTTGACTCTTAGCTACAATAAATAGTATACCATACAATGTATTAGCCTTTTATTCGAGCCTATATCCGACATCTTCGACTTTTAGTTCACGGGTGTTTTTGATGAAAATACGAGCACAATCAATAGCAATCAATAGCACATTATATTAAAGTCTCTACGAAAATTCAAGCCTGCACAATCTAATACAATGTAGTTATCCAATTATCCAGTAGCAAATTTGTGCAATTTTGCCATCGGTGAATTCGGTCAAAAATATTCTCGTATATTAGTGTCTTTTTTTTAGAAATTTAAACCAACCAATCACACGCTTTTTTAATGTTTATTGGTACATCTAATGTGCTTAGCGTTTTCATTCACAAGGAAGTATTTGTGAAATACGAAAAGGCCCCAACCGCCCCTCGACTCGAAGGCGTATTGACTATCTCGTATATGCCCATGTTTTGGAAAATCACAGCTTTTGGGCATTTAATGCCAACTTCCGGTGACCGAAAGTGTCAAAAAGCACATCTACACACCAAGACCTTTCATGTGAACCTATTCACATGACTCTACGACCATACGTTACAAAGATACAGCCTGGAAACTCTCATGTGGCGCCCATTTCCATGTCTATACGACCATCCGTTACAAAGAAACAGACTGGAAAAGCTTGTGTTTCGAATTACCGATGTTTTTGAACATTTTGACCAAATTCGGCCATTTCCGAGTGCCGAATCTGGCCAAAACTGTCAAAAGGTACATCTTCATGCCAAGACCTTTCATTTGCACCGACTCCCAGGTCTCTACGACCATACGTTACAAAGAAACAGCCTGCAAAACCCCATGTTTTGAAAACCCACTGTTTTTAGAAATTTTAGCCAAATTCGGCCATTTTCGGCCAAAACTGTCAAAAGCCACATATACACGCCAAGACCTTTCATTCGAGCCTATTTCCAAGTATCCAAGGCCATCTGTTAAAAAGATACAGCCTGGAAAAGAATCGATGACGGACGGACGGATAGACGGACACGCCAAATCGTTAGGCCCCCAACCTTTTGGGTTGGGGCCTTTATTAAACATACGAGGTCAGCGAGGTATTTTCGGCTAGATTTTGAGTGTTTGGCAGATGATAATTAATTAAGGAATTGACAGCGCTTAAACTAAATGTATGGTGAAAGAGGGGATAGAAAGGAGTCGTTATCAACCTTTTGATTTCATGCATATAATTTGAAATTGAATTAAAAGACTTAGATTTTAATAAAACGATAAATCGTTGGAAATATCGATTTCGGCCGAAGCTTTAATCTTCAATTAATCTTACTTTATTTTCTCTTTAGTAATGCGGTCGTTTTGTCGTCGATAATCAAATTTAACGTGTATGGCATGTATATAACTGATTATGGCTTAAAGTATAGTCTTTGAATTTCATATCTCGATTATCGCCTATTTCGTTTAACGTAAATTTATATTAGTTTCGATTTCAAATTCCCATTTTATCACTTTCTCAAACTATGCCACATCGCCATATAATAGTGTATGTGCATTGGTAAGCTTTAAATTTTCAGGAAATGCATTATTTTAACTTTTACCGAAATACCTTTCGAATCGAAACACCTAAGCTTCTCGACCTCGTAATTTTGGATCGCATAAACGACAAAATGTAACTTATTATTATTATGTTTATTGAAGAAAATCCAACATTTACATGCATACAGTTTAAGTGAATATACAAGAATACAAATATAATATAAGTGTACACATACAATTATTGAACTTACTCAGGGTAAACCCATGAAAGCCTAACGGCTTGTTTCCAATGGGGTCCTTTTTTGAGCAATTACCGGTTACGTGACACGCGATACACCAAACTAGTGCTTAAAATATGATGACTAGAGCACTGATACAAATAAGAAATGTCTAAGATTGAAAAATACTTGTTTCTTTTCTAGTTGCATCTGAAGCAAGAAAACCTTTAACGTGTTTCTTGAACCCAATGAGATTGACTTGTTGTTTAATTGAATAGGGAAGGCGATTCCAATCCAGCACAGCGTTGTAGTAGAAAGCGGTTCTAGTTACACTATTAATACTTGGAACAAAGTAGTTAGAGCAAGTGTTACTTCTTGTACTAAAACTATGCACATTGTTTACTTTCTTAAAGTGCTCTTTGAGATACACTGGACTTGTACAATTGCTGATTTTGAAAACATGGTTAAGGCGCAACTGAGAGACTCTGTCATGCATGTTAAGATAGTTCAACATGTCTAGTTGTGGTTGACCAATATGAGATCTTGCTGGAAGGTCGAGAACAAATCTTACCATTTTGTTTTGCGTAACTTGTAGCTTGTGTTTGAGATATTTAGGCAAGGATGCGAACCATACTGTTATACAATAATCAAGCTGACATTGAACAAGAGTAGTACATAAACTCCTACGTAGATAAACATTCAAACAATTGCCATGACGGTATAAGAACTTTAATTTGCTTAATGCTTTAGGAACAACGCTTGAAACCATGCTACGACCAGATAGATCTTGGTCTAAAATTACACCCAGATATTTTACACATGTTGTACCTTTAATGTCATGTTGATTGTAAGTAACCTTAAAAACCTTGACCTGATTAAGTTTACGCTTTGTACCAAAAAGAATGCATTCTGTTTTGCCGACGTGTAGAGATAGTTTGTTGTCAATGAGCCAGTTGTTACAAGGGACGCTACAAGTGTTTTTACCGACATGGAAATGGAACAAAATTTCAACGTTCATATTTCATAAGTTCTACTTCCAATTCAAAGCTCATATTTTCATATAACATTAATACGCGTATGTACTACATTTAAACCAAACCCCAAAGCAAACCAATAAGAAATGGTGGAGAATTATATGTTTAGATTTGTCTCAATTCCATGTCGCGTCTCATTTCCATGTAGCCTCCCTTGTACACGATTCAAGCTCTCTAGCTAGATACCTAGACACTACGTTAGGGTCTTTGTCGAAAGAAGTAATTTACTTTGAACACTTAAACACATATCATTACAGTATATAAGGTACAATAAGGGACTTAACAAACTTCCCTGTGGGACGCCGCATGATATATCGAGAGGGTCTGATTCAATTCCGTTAAGCACTACAGTTTGTTTGCGCCCTGATAAGTATGACTGAAACCAAGTAGGATCGATACCGATTGCCTTAATTTTTGCACATAATATTTCATGGCCAACACTGTCAAATGCTTTTTGCACATCTAATAGAGGAGTACCTACATAGTAACTTATATTATCGCTCACATAAATTCGTTATATCACGAAACAGGCTAAGTCCGGACCATTGTCATGATCTAAAATTTGGCATCGTTTATCAATTTCTCCGCCGGACACAATAGGAAACAGGGATTTGCGTTGATTTGATTCTGACATTCTTGCACATACAACTGTTTATTTTAACTTATCTACCCGTTATTATCCAATATCCCGGTTTAAGAATAAGATATCAAATTCAAGCGATTTTATATTTGATCCTGAATTTATCAACTGATTTATCAACTGATTTAGGTTTGATCTGAAACTGAATGATAAGTCTGTTCGGCATTTTATTTTCAGAAGACGTGATGTTTATAATCTGTAACAGCCGTTACTTTTGATGATCTCTTCCGGAGAGGTAACTTGAACTTTGAAAAAAAATAGACATTAGAGAGTTTGGGCAAAAAATGTCACACCGGGATGACGGTTTTTTTATATATACATTTTATTCTTTACCCAATAAATCCAACCACTAAACATGCTAATCATAATAAAAACATTGATTCAAACAACTTATAAATTCAGTTAATTTATTTTGCAAAATTTTAGTCAGCATAATTTCACTGAAAAACTTAGGTTTAAGTCATAATAAATTGGGTTATGATTCAAATCTGCTGACCGAAAAACAGTCATCCCGAAAGAACATTTTTTGCCCAAACTCTCTATTATTATATTATTAAACCACGGATCTGATGAAAGTTATATCATTCTTTATTAAAATTAAAGGTGAGTCTTTAGACATTTCTTAAGGATTTGATAATTGGTTTTAATTTTCAATCTCGGACCAACGTGACGATAGAGCGGGATTTCGTAAAAAACGGGTCATATGATCACTCAGAAGTAAACATCGAGCAAGGACGTGGCAGATTATGAGCCTAAGTGAAATCATGTTAAAAGAAGGGGTTTGTTGAAGAGCACACCACGAGGTGTTCCTCAAAAAAGGTGTTCCTTTCCAAATTTCATCTAGCTAAAAACTTTAAAAAATGGTCTTCCAGCTACAAGAATTTAAGAAACACATTTTTAGATTTTTGCCGATTTTTATAATTTCTTTCGTCAATTTAGGGTTTACTTTTATTCAGAGAGATCTAGCTAGGCATAATAAAATGAAATCCAACTAGAAATTGCAAAATAAACAGATCTTGTGAACAGATATGACATTTTGGTTGTCAAGTCAATACCATAAAATAAGTTATGCTGCTTATTCAAACAAAAATCTATCCTTATCTGAGGTAAACAAGCAGGATGTTTGTCCAATTATAGCATATATTTCTAAATCAAACCATGAAATATGTCTGTTCAAAATAAGGAAATATAAAATATGCTCTGATTACCCTGGCTTGTAACTTGTAAGAACATATAATTCAGCTAGCGAGCAAAGTATGAGCATATATTTGGCCCTTATATGAAGTGATATCACAATATTATTAGATTATGTATTCGTTTTGGAATATTCATTCACGTTTTAGACTAGCATAACATTTTGGTTCGTTGGGTGCCCATAAAACGAAAAAGCGTCCTTTATTGCACAATCAACTTAGACAATGTTTTACAGCTCATCCCTTTAATTTTAAATATTTGTTCTAGTTGCCCTAGCTAAAAAATTGTTATGACATATAATACAAGGGCACTCAACGATCTGTTCTTCTAAATATCTGTTTATATGGCTACCCTGGCTAGCTAGCAAACCACAGAGGATTCGAACAGATCTGACATTTCAGTTGTCAATTTGAAACCTTAAGTTATGTTGCTCATTTAAACAAAGTAGCTTGAGTACTCAGCAGAAAAATAGTGTTAGGATTCCTATTACCGTATAAAATTCTAGATTAAGCCATGACATTTGTCATTTCAACATTTTGATTTAAAAAAAATTGATCTGAATGTTTCATTTGATGGTTAATTAACTAGACAAATATGAACATTTATCTGGCCCTTATATAAAGTCATATCACTATATTTTTTATTATATATACCTTATAGGTAGCTATATAGCAATATATTAATGGTTAACATATGTTTTAGGATGTTTCTAAATATTTTACATCCCCATTCAAAATTGGTACGTTTGGCGTATCAAAGAGATATAGGAACTGGCACAATTTACCATTTTGTTTTGATAGTTGAATGCCACTTTAAAGCCATCTTTTTTTTTATTAGCAGTAAAAACCTCATAGTATAACATTTCAAAATTTATTTATTATATTTGTTCTAGTTGTCCAAGCAAACGAATATAAGACTTGACAAATAATAGCTATGTTCGTTCAGCTTGCTGTTTTAAATACACGGACCTGTTTCATATTGACTATTACAAAAAATACACAGAGTTTATAGAGTGATTCCATATTTTCAGTAACAACCATTTCATAATTATAGATAGGAGTTAAGCCAACTTTTTTTCCCTCAAAGTTCTTGTCGATAAAAAATACATCAATAGGTTACCACTGAACCTGTTTCTTAAACAAATTTCAACGTAATCGCTTTTAAAGCAGCATTTGAGAGCTTTCATCGTGAATAACTGCTAAATATCTTTGAAATATATGAAATACATAAAGTGTCGCTAATATTATAACAAATGCATATGACATTTTCCACGGGTGTGTGCAGTTTTTTTTATGCTGATAAATAGAACTGTTTGAAATTAAAGCCGATATGTGACAATACAAGAAAGCATTAAGTCGCCACTATAATCTTAAACATAGCTGAGACAACAATAACCTCTAGAAAAGAAGATAAAAACTCGAAATAAAAAAGACAGTACCGTTCATTTAAGGACATCGATCTCAATGGCTTGTATGATGATATAAAATGCAGTAAATTTAGTAAAACGATTTGGATAGCCAATTGTAAAGCGATTCAACGTAATTTTACAAAAGACATTTGACCAAAATGTTCCAAAAACATACATAATAAAAAATAAAAACAAACATTTATGGTACAATAGCGATATTCAATACAGAGACGATTGAGGCGAAATTGAATACACAACCGGATCGGATACAGATGGAGTGATGATGATGATTGTTCAGAGAAACATATTTAAATAAAAAAAAGTGACGAAAACATCGTTTTACCAACACGCCTTAAGCCAGGCCTAAGCCAGGCTACCTTTCGAATAATCTAGGTCCTTCGCAGTCATTATAAATGATAAATCACATCCTTTACCCGACGCAACGCTAGACAAAAATCCAAACCTTGTCCACCACACGACACATGACGGAAACACTATTAACACGCGCCTTGAAAATTGAAAGATTTTCTCGTATTGTCCTTAATTAAGTTACATAACTTATATAATCGGCCGCAAGCAAGTCATGTGTTTCAGACCCCATTCTCACATACATTAATAAATCGCCAACGCGAACCGTTGTGACCACATACTCTGCTGTGACCATTAAAAGTCAAATATCTTAATTGTGTATGTTTCACATGCACAGGTCCTGATACATTCGCCGGTATCTGGATGAGTTGACCGCCAATGGTTTGATGCTGGCTACCGATATTAGAAGATTATACTTCATTAATTCTCTCCTGTCCTACTTTTCTGATAAACATACATTTCAGCTACAAAAAGTATAATTTTAAGCGGCTAGAATCGTTACGCTCATACAAAAACAAAACTCGATTCCCCAATCTTGGAAAGAATTTATTGGTTACCGATTTGATATCGAATTCAGCGTATAACATCGAACCCTACGTATAGGCTAGTGACAGCATCAAACTCAATCCGGTTAAGCAAACTACCCTTGGAAACCGCCAAGTAGAGCATGCCCGACAATTTGGAATAAATTACCAAGAGACATCAAAGAATATAATCATTAATCAAATTCAAATCTAGTTTAACATTTTATTTTAGTTATGCGTTTCAGTGTTAAATATTAAGTACAAGGGAATAAAGATTTTAAAATTGAGTCTTCATTACAAAAGTATTGATATTATAACATATGCCTAATTATGATTATTATTGTAGTAATTATGCAATCAAATGTCATAATTCATTAGAAATATCTTATTCACATTGACATAAATTGTAATTATCTTTTTGTTTTCATTCTCGTTCACTCTTTCCTGTGACTCCCCTCTCTCTCTCTCTCTCTCTCTCTCTCTCTCTCTCTCTCTCTCTCTCTCTCTCTCTCTCT
>LQRL01122570.1:4716-18883 GCA_001703475.1 Hydroides elegans
GTAATCGACAGCTAATAACGCATGGTATCAAACTGATTGGTAAATTGTTAAGAACCCTCTGGCTATACTTTTACATTGCAATACACGCAAGACGTTCGTAAATCTAGCTTGTCTTTTTATTTTATGTAGTTTATTGATCTAAGAAGTTTTTTGTTTAGAAATAAGGGTCTATTAGACAATTTAATTCGAAAAATAAATCATATTAAGGACTATTTCGGATAAAGTTATTACAATAATAATTCAGTGTTACTAATAGCAACTGATTAGTTCAATGAGGAATACATCAGGATGTGATGGATTATTCAAATGTTATATGACATTGATTTACCCGGGATACATATACACTAATCAATAGTTTGAAGAATATGGATCTTATCAATATTATGACATTACCTAATTCGGAATTTAACACATTCTTAGTTGTTTTTGTATGAAAGAACGGTCATTTGCCATATCATTCTTTATGTAAAGTATTCCCACAATACAAATTGTCACTTCCATGACATTTATTAACCTTTGTTTCGAAAACCATATCAATAATTTTTAAACCACTATATAAATAATAAAAAGTGATTTTATACTTGTAAAGAATGCCCAAAATCGCGTCTTTGCGGAAGCGGAAACCGGATCAACCGGAACCGGAAGCTGGAGCCGCGCACGTGACATCACCGCCATTGTGAGTGTCAATATTTAATTGATATCTTGTATTTAGATAGAAACATTGTTTATATCACTGCATAGCAATCATTTTTGGGTATAAATATATGCTGATAATTTAAAATTCATTTTTTTTCAGATGTAGTACGTGATGTAGTCGAGGATGATTATAAAATGGCTAGCCCTAAATCTCGCATGTTTCTTTTCTTGGTGAACAATAAATATATATTTATCCAGACACAACTGTTATTACATTTATAGCATGATGATGATCATGATAATCAATAATGGTAATTCCAATTCTGAGGCCGCGTTCACGCAAACAAAAAAGCTCGGAAAAAGCTTGAAAACCGATATTTTCGAAAGCCAGATTTGTATAAAAACATAGCCATTTATCCCCTCTGTTCACGCAAAAATATCTGTTTGTTTTTGCGTGAACGCGCCTTAAGTTTCATTTTATATAGGGTTGTTAACATCACAATTGTTTCTACATTGTAGTTCTGTTTTTAAAATGTTTCGGTCATAGAATATGGTAAAATTGGTGGGTGAAATTGGTGGGTAATTGATTCAAAATCTCATTGGGTACGGAAGTTTGTCAAATACTCAATAAGTCAAGACAATTTATAGAAATCTATATATAAAATCTATATATAGAAATCTATATATAAAAAAAATAAAAGAAAACTGATAAAAAAACTGATATAGCACAACACACAAAATAATACATAAAATCAGAAATATAATACGATATATACGCAATTATTGTTCGGCTGGGATGATTCATTTAAATATATAAATTGTTTTGAAGAAAGCCTCATTTGCGTATATTAATAAAGATTGTAATCTGCAGTTCTCTTTGACGTAGCTCGAAATCCAAGCTCGACCAATGTTCCATCTTCTCATATTCAACCATCATATAAACGCTTTATCAATCATTTGCCCCAAACCTCGCGTTTTTTTTTTCAACTGCGCCCCATTTCCTTTACTAAACCCTAGCTGCTCAATACACACTCAAATCCGCCTTTTCTCCCCTCTCATTCCTCCTATTCCTCCATATTCGAGCACCTAATGTCCTGCTTAGTCCCGTGTTCTATCATACATATATTCAAAATAAAGATTGTTCGCTGCACTTGAAGATTTTTGCACTGACATCGATTCAATGAATTTGACTTTAATATATCTACTTTGTCTTTGTGAAATCGTTCTTTAAATTCAGTCCCGAAACTCCCTAGTTGCCCGGTATACACTCAAAGCCCCCTTCCCTCCCCTCTTCCCCGTCCTCTTCCTCCGTTACCAAGGAACACCTCACATCCTGTTTAACCCCGCGCTCTATAACACGTGATTCGCGGCGCCAAAGCGTGTAATAGACGAAACACGTGTCGTTTTCAAACCGGAAGTGGGTGCAACGGAACTGCGCATGCGAATAACAACGCACTGCGCAGGCCACCGAGTCGCGCGTGTTCTCGTAGATGAGTTCTTCGTCTGAATAAAAATGGAAATGAAATATAATGACCTTTAGTATAAATTGCTTTTTAACTAGCATGTATCCTATAGTAAGATTTTCAAAGACGAATTATTAGTATGAAATAATATTAATATAACTCAATATTGGTTATCTAAGAATTGATATTATTTTTGTCCTAATGGAAATCCAGTGGTAGAAAGTAAAACTTTTTTTTTATATTTCACGACTCTATTCAAATATTCTATTAAACGGTGATAGGAAAACGGATGCGATTATATAGTTTTCTACATAGATGGCTCCATGAATTGTCACAAGAAATGAGGACACAAGAAATATACAAAATTAAATCATTAAAAAATATCATAAAAGCATACCTATGCATAATTCCGTTACTGCAATATCGCTCAGCGGTCGCCCCGCGAAAACCTCCATTTCGTCATTGCACGTGACAAGGTCAATATTCGGAACATTCGCATATGCACTTCCGTATGAGCCATTGATCATTCGCAACAACCAAGAAGTTTCGCAAGAGCAGGCGATTACATTGTTTCGCAGGTTCAGGGAGGTCAGGCTATTGCTTGTAATAAAATCTGACATATCGGGAATGGTTTGAGAGGAATGCAGGGAATTTTCAAGGTCAAGCACTTCTAAATTAGGATATTGTTCGACTGCAGACACTAAGTCAATCACCGATCGGTTACCATGTAAGCGATTAAAGTAAACGTGGGTCAGTGTGTCACGAGAATTGATTAGATCCGGATATTCGTTCTGAGCCGTTTCTGTCAATTGCATTCTGCTTATAGCTGTGAAAGCTGAGAAGGCATCCCTAGATATGTTTAATCCATAGTTGTTTCTCAGTGAAATATACGAGAGAGTGGACAATTGATTAGCATATGCACCGGAACTTATTCTATCAAGTCGATTATATCCAAGATAGATATTTTCGAGATTGAGAAGCGTATCAAAGACTTGGGAGGGTATTTCAGTGAATGCATTGTGCGTTAGCATTAATGTATTAATGGAATTCGGAACTGGTACAACCGACGAGAAATCAGGTATTGTTGTCAAATCACAACTCTTAATTTCAAGTAAGGTTAGATCCGTGGATATATTTGCCAAGAAGGTAAGATACCAATCCTGATCCTGCGAAACCGTGCAAACGATTCGAAACTCTTGCAAACTCGGAAGAAAGTTTCCAATGGCCATTTCCGGTTCATTTGGAACCTCGATTTCGAATGTGCGCATGAGCGGAAGTGCAACGGCCCGGCTGAAAAGAAAGAATAGGTTGGATAGATCTAGGTCGTTGTTATATTTAAGTTTTAAAACTGTAACCGCGGCCAAAGTCTTGTTCACACAATTGCAAACTAATGGAACTTACTATTACCATGTAACCTTTAGTTGAAAATGTAAATAACTTTGTTTTCTAACAAAAAGACGACAGAAATGTCAAAACGAGCGAGAAAGAAGAGCACTTTAAACATTAAAGATGTCAGTATCAAGTGGTTTTTAGAAGTGATATGAAGCATTCCATGCATTGCTGTGCCATGTTAATTATGAAATGAGGCTCTTGCATCACAAAATGGTGTTAGGCAAATTAATCAGGGGGGTGCCTTATAATTAAAGCACTTAAATGTAAGACAATTAGATACTGAGCTCTTTAATGTCAACTACTATCACTCTCGTTCATGCTATCTATTCGGTGGGCGCGCTCATTTACTTACCTGAAATTTGTAAAGCCATCGGTGTGTTGATTGCCTGAATGGATCATTGTCAAAGTGGAATTGGCACATGCGAAATCGGGAAAATTCGTCAAAGACAGAGACTCAATATAAACGGCACGAAGCGAGGTACCGCAAAAGGCGTCATCATGTATCACAGTAAGAGGATTCACATTCAGATTCAATACATCCAAATTGGTCAGCTCAGAAAACGTGAAAGCTGCAATGCTTGACAATGCATTCTGATTAATCGTCAGTTCCTCAAGATTGGCAAGTCCAGTGAAATCCGCAGCGACTAGAGACGCTATATCATTATCGTTCAGCATCAATTGGGTCAGGGTTTCATTGATACACCCTAGATCCGGTACAGCGCTTAACCCGTTACTACCTAGGTTGAGGGTTGTGAGGCTTGTTCCACAAAAGGCGGTGTTGGAAATGGTCGTGATGTCATTACTTCCTAGGTCTAGGTCGGTCAAACTCGGGTATGTTAAGTTGGTTGTTATGGCTGCTATATCGTTGCTTGAGAGATCAAGTGATTCAAGGGTGAATCGTAAACCCTAGGATAAAGTTAAACCAAATTATAGTGTTATAATGGGTTATTCATCTCATAGGTGTGAAATAAGTAAAAATCGAAAGAGATGTTGTATTAACACACCAGTTACCTGATTATATGATAGTTGGCCTTATCAAAATACAATCATGAGTCAAACAATATTGCATACATTATCATAATGCAAAATGAATATAAATGGGATACATAGTTGTATAAATAGAAGCAATATATGATTTGATTAAACCTTTGGGGGTTTGCCTTATTGAATCCTTATTGGTTCATTGAGTCGTTCATCCCATTCGGCAAGGGTGGTTAGAATCGCTTCACATTTGGATATGATGTCACGAGGACGTTCTCATTTAAACCCATATGAATGTTTTTTTGGGTGCCCACCGTACTTTCGACTTCATCACAATGGTACATCGACGTATTTTTTTATACGTCAGGGGCAATAAAATAGCCCGTAAACCATTTTAATGGGCCAAATAAGAAAGTATTTTTTGGCGCACTGCATGGCAAGACATCAACGGACCTTGAGTGGACGCCCTACTTTGGATCAATATGAACGTTTTCCGGCCATACTTATTCGTACACGGTGCATTGACGTCGCATACGAGCCTGCGTAAGAATTACGTTCTGCGGACGTCGGGACATAAAAGGACGTCCGTAAAACTTTCATATGGACCCAAAGTATGTCGTCCTCTCAACGTCGCGGCCGAGTGCGACGTACTATGGACGACCCTTGCCGAGTATGGTTGCCCGTTTTTAGCGAAATGGCTGAAAAAGGTCTTTGAAATACCTGAAAATTCGGCAGTTCAGTTATGTGATTAGTTTCCATTTGAATCTCACTTATTGCCAGTCCATCAAATGCATCATCGTCAAATCTCTCAATATGACCCATGTAGACAACCAACTTAGTCGTAGCAACGGGGAGATGTTCCAACGTAGCCCTTGTGAAATTGACGATTGTATGCCGTTCAAGTTGAACTCCAGTGTCGCATATGCTTGGCAGGCCAGCTGGTACTGAATCGGTGTTTGAAAATCGACAGGCCCAATTGATGCAATGGGCTGTGTCTAGATGAAGGGCTATTACGAGTATTAAGCGTATCCATGGTGAAGGTTCCATCATGTGTTTTTATTGATTGTTTTATTTTTCTTCCGAGTTTACAATTTCCCAGTTCCGAAAGTAATGACCGCAATGTTTATCCTGACTGTAGTTATTGTTAAAGGAGAATTGGTGATTATGTTGCAGAGACTTTTGAGTAAATTTTCACCTGAAATATAGTTTGTGAAGGTAACATTCATTTGATTGTTATGTTTCCATTTTTATTCATTGATATTTTTATTATTATATGTTTTATTCAAATGCAACTACAAGTCTACTGTGTTTAGTAAATGTTCATGAACTAAAATAAATCGACCACATTTACTCATTATGCTGCATTACGTTATTTACGTGTATTTTAACAATCATTGTGAATGCTAAACCAGTGCAATGTATAAAAGGTAGAAATCTATAAAACTAATCATTTGACGGGATAAATCCAAAAACGTGTTGTATTATTTTGTTTCTTTAACAAAGCAACGCATTATTTATTTCGAAATTATTATTATTTCTTTAAGGATCACCCAATGATAATAATTGTTAGGGAAATATAATGATTGAATTCAGTTTGATATCATTAAAACATGTCGCATATATAAGAATTGTGATGTCACTTTGTAAAACTCCATGTGAAACTCCAGGCATCCTTAACATGAACCCCCTTTAAGTAATCAAAGAAATAATGAGCCTCCAGGACAATGCAGCTTCTAAGACATTAATACAAATAAAGAAGATACACTGATGACGTTCTGAGCTTATGATTTGCAATAACATGCTAGGTTGCCTACAATCATATGTTAGATGTATAAAGCAGTTTTGAGCATTAATTAAGAACAATACATGTAAGTGCCGCAAGTGTAGTATTTTAGAACAGCTGTTAATTTAAAATACTTCAGTCTTAGACTGTGTTTGGATGAACAGCTGAAAAGTTTTGACACCGATATATGGTATATCTCAAATTCGACAGATAAATCGTATTCAAGGAATTGAGTCCATCAGGAACATCTTTGTGCATTACCCTTATTCAGGTTTTTTCCGGTATATAAGCAATGTACATTATAGCGATTAGGAAGTTGTTTGTTTTGTTATGACTGACCTATTGCAGATATCAAAGATAGGATAAAGAACGAGGTCATTCCATTTGTTGTAGTATATAATATTGGAAAGTTCCTAGGTGCGATTGAGAAACCTGGCTGTCTCGTGTTTTTTTTTTTTGTAATCATTTGAGCGATTTATTTTATCCGATTAAGTTTTAAATTCATTGTGCAGTCATACTTTTTCTCTAACTATGAAATAACACCAACGCAATATATGATAAAAAAAATATATGCCAAAGCGTTTCAATTAGATTACACTTATTTTGTAGTCCCTTGGTTTTCAGGATCCTATACGTTATTAATACGATTGTGATCAGGATGGTATAGAGGTTGACCATAAAACAAAACGTATCAGAACGTTTAAAAACGCAAAGTTATGATTTATATCTTAAGGCCGCATTCACACACTTCGAACAAAACTCAAAAAGATAAAAAATATTGCCACAATAATGTTAAAACAAAGCTGGTAGTTCCTTCTGTTCACCAAAAAAGCGGAAAGTATTATTTTGTCGGGTGAACGCGGCTTAATCAAACCATTCGAGGGACCTTGCTCAAGCTTAAGTATCTCTTCAGTAATTAGACTTCATATGTTTTTTAAAGAATAATTAGACGAGATATTAAGCATTTACATGTCCATTCGATTTCTATTTTTATCAGAGAATCGTTTACATTCAATCTATTGTGCGTGAGAAAGACACATGTGTTTCTTGCAAATGTAATAAGTTTTTAATGTTTATTATACAAATAATGTTAAACGTAAACGTTGGGCATATCTGTGCAATGTCCTTCATTAAATTTACAACGAATTATTTCATCTCTTAAATCTATGGATCCTTGTTTCGAATTAGCTTTTTTATTGTATCATTCATTCTTTATCCTAATTCACCTGATGCACTATTGTAAATATTGCTTAAGTATCGTTTTAGAACTGATATAACATCGTTGATATGGCACACATGATTTTGTATTTCCTTTGAATATTTGAGTTAGCAATTGCTTCAAAAATATAAATAATCATAATACATTTTGAATATACTCACTATAACCACTTCAAAATACAAATGATAGTTTAGATGATGGATGTTATGTACGACAAATATTACAATATATGAACTTATTGAGTATGTAAAATTTCCGCACAGAATCGGTGCTCAGTCATCTATCAAGACTCTGAAATATTAATGGGCTCATCATAAGCTATGACCTACTTTAAAATTGTTGCATTTTCAACACTTGTTATAGAAAATTCATTCCCTTCAATTCGTTCCCTTTTGTTTTACTTTGTGACATTGTTCAAACTACAACAATAATAAACATTTCCATTATGTAATACAATTGTTTGTTTAAATTTATACAAATATATTTTGGAAAAAATGTTGTCAATGCTGAATATGAATGGATTCAATGCAAATGAAACAATACAAGTAAACTAAACGGAGTTTTTATTTGAATAATCAAACTATTCAATTTATATATCGTGTATTGAATATTCCGCTTTGGTAATGCATTTAAATGAATACATGCGTCAATTTCAATCTGCTTCTAATTAATAATCGATGGTGTTTCAATTTTAAGTATGTGCTTTTTAATTCGATCCCATCTTTGAATTGGTTGAAATGGGAGTTTCATTAACGTCCTCAAGATCTTGTCATTTATTCATAACATTTGGCTAGAATAGTGCAGATATTGAAGAGCACCTCATGAGCTGTTCCCCCAAAAAGGTGGCCCCACCAATTTCCAGCCAGAATGGACATTTTGAGAAAATTCATGCTAGATTGGAGATTTAAGCCACAGCAGTTATTCCCGTCAAAATATGGACACTTAGTTATTCAGCATAACGCACACAATAAGTGTTTATGTTTAATCATAACGACAGCGGGGATGCTCAATCGCCATAAGAAACAATGTATTTAGCGTTAAATTAAATCACATATTTAACAAACTTGCCCACTATAGAAGTTTTTGAAAATTATTCTAATCTAAATTGATATATCAAACTTAATATCTGTATAGTTTATGAGATATTTCAAGACGAAAATGCCTGGAATTCACAATATTTCAAAGGAATTTAGCCGATGTTATAATGGTGCTTTGTTTAAGAAATGCGATGACAATAATCATTGGAGTGTTTTGACAAATTACAACAAAATACAAAATAAAATAAAGTGAATAACATCGAGGTCACCTCTAAATAAAATAAAATGGATAATCACACCGAAACATTTTATAATTAATAATAAACAATGCGTAATGAACTAGATTTATTTTGAATCGAATCGACACTGCAATGGGTAAGTCAAACGGTTCAAAGGAGGTCTTACTTCATTGAAATTTGAATAGGGATTAGCCAAAAGAGCTAAGAGACAAATGTGTCATAACTATAGCAAACATATCATAGCTCAAGTGAAGTGCGCAATCAACCCATATATGACTCTACAGGATTGCATTTCATAAATATAGTGTTTAAAATTAAAAGATAGGATTTTAGGGTAAAGCTGGTCTGGGGGAAAACGAATTATTTATTTGAAAAAGTATTTCAAATTTACAGACAGATATATATCCTGATATGTGATACAAAAATAAACTAACTATTGAAACTCGTACCAGCTTTTATTGTTGATTAAACCTGATACCCCCCCCCCTCCCGATCAAAATGATAAATCCCACAGGAGCAAATTAACAATGTGAATTTAAACAACGGCAGCTCAGTTTAAGTGCTTCGAATGATACATTAAGACCATATATGGCCACTTCCAGCCTCTATTGCGTCGCTGTGTCGTACTTACGAACATTAAGTTTTGGCATAGCCTCCTCTTCTTTTTTGAGTACCTGTCCTTGCTCCTGGAGTGTCTGTGGAGGTTATTCGCGCTCTCTGATGAGTCTACTCACAAAGTCGAAACGCTTCAATGAGATTTAAATCTATGAAAACCGTCGGCCAGTTCTTTACCTCCATTCAGACCTCCTCCATGTATCCCTGGACCACGCCAACACTATGGAACATGCATTTTCATGCATTGAAACAAAGTTATTACCAATTGCACCAGCAAAATATCTTTCTATCGGATCGACAATGAAACATAGCCCTATGCGGCGATCACAGCAGATACCAGCACACACCAAGACTAGCCATCATCAGTATCAGTCATACTGGATGATGTTACTATCATTGCAGCGCTCTCCTGGATGTTTCCATGCTCGGACACGTCGATCACATGTCGAAATGTGGAATCTGCCCTCTTCCCTGAATAATACTGTACGTCAGTGGCGTAGCTGCCACCTTTCGTTATCCCACAAAATTGCAAGGTGGGCTCTTAGGTGTATCTTAATCGAAATGGGATGTAAAGCTTGCCTTTTTGCTCGCGGATTGTCCTCATGCAGTCGATTCCGTGTCGATTGGTCGGATAAATGCACACTAGTACCCTATCAAAAGTCCATTTCAATCTATCGCGCAATTGCGGCGCGGATGCGAAGTGCAACCTAACAAAGATAACGGTCTTCTGGGGTGCAGTCGCACGATGATTGTCTTGTCCTAGTCTTTGCGTATTTTCCCAGAAGCGTGTCCGAATGCTCGATACTACGCTTTGAGAAATATCGAAGCGTATTGCAAAGCTGGCGCTACTACCGCCCATCCTCGATCTAAGGCTTAAGGACTCCAAACAGAACGTCTTAAAACATATTTGTTGAGCATTTTATATGCACGCAGGCATAGGACATGTCGCGTGACAGCAGCGTATTGGAAGAGCAGTGCTTTAAGGACTCCAAATGTGTTTTTTTTTAAAACAGATTAATAAATTACAATTTATTTTGATTTCCCGGGAATATGAACACGGAAGCATAAAAACGTACTTGCTCATGAATGTGTCGGGTGACAGCAGGGTGATTGCCGTACAGTACTTTCAGGGATTCTGATGTGTCGTTAAATCAGATTTATAAAATATACGTTTCACAGGAGCATGAACATAGATGCTTGAGATTGTTTGTAAATGTGTTGTAGCGGCGTGAACGTTGGGCAGTGCTTTGATGGCATCACATTCTTTATGAAAACATATTTAATAATTATAATCGATGTCCATTGTACAGGAACATGAACACGGATTCATGAGAAGTGTTAATGAACGTATCGCGTGACAGCAGCATGAAGGCAACATAGTGCTTTAAGGGCCTAGAACAAACAATGAAAGCATTTTATATATAGATTTTCTGAATTTATTTTACAAAAACATGAACACAGAGGCAAATGCACATTTTTGGTTATATGAATCTTTTTTTATTTCACAGGAACATGAATACAGAGGCATGGGACGTGTTCATGAATGTGTCGCGTGACAGCGGCGTGATCGCAGCGCAGTGCTTTGAGGGTCCCGTGCGCGTAGTCAAATGCATCATCTACCTCTTGTTCTTTTGTGTCGTTCTCGCAGCACTCTTTGCCTCCAAAGTCAGTCTGCTTATGCTTACCACTGGAGCAGCGGATCCACAAAAGGTAGTGCAGAAAATATGTCCGCTCATTAATTCAATTTCCATGTATCCTAACCATACTAGTGATACATATATGTGATAATATTGGTATCCGTTTGTCTGTTTATGCTAACATTAAAAGGCGACAACCTCACAATAAGGGATGTGTTTGTAATTAAATGGAGTGCCCCTGCATTGTTATTCCGCGTATTGTTTCTTTTTGGCGCGGAAACGGCTAATGATAATATTGATTTATAAAATACTTTATTTTCCTCAATGTTGCTTGAATAAAGAGTCCACTTCGCTATATATCCGGCTTCAGTATAGTATTTGTATAAATGTTGTATTATGAATATGCCGTTTCCGTCATGCAATTTCCTCCAAAGCCTTTTTTCAAAAAAATCTTGACTCAACATACCGGTCTCTCTGTATACAAAATGGATTACGAAGTCATAATTCATATGTGTTAATATTATGTTTGTAAATTTACGTTTTTACTATGATTCTCATTAACAGTCGAAGTTCGAGCGCGATCTGATCGTTATTATGCTGGCTATTGGCGTCTCCGTACCAAATGTATTTGTCTTTATTGAAAGTCTTACCAAGTCAGTATTTGGTAACAAGGAGTGGCCGACGTTCGGTACTATCTTTATAGTAAGTGGACTCTCTTATACTTTTAATTTTTCATAGAGTAATCACTGTTTATTTTATTTCTATGTGAACACCTTATCCCAATTAGTAACCAATATCTACATGTGTCACCAAAACAACGAAGCCGCTCAGATTATTTTGTTTTCGAGCACTTATTGTTTCAAATATGTCTAATCACCGAGTTTATTGTGTCTCGCTTGGTTAAAAAACGAGACACATGGATTCAAGATACCACATTAAATTCATGAGATTAGTCCTTTTATATTTCAGGTATTTGTTACGGAGGCTGCGCATACCTTCGGTCTATGTCTCTTTGTTTTCCGAGTGCTGCCTCATTTTGACATAGTGAGGGCCATATTTCTCATGAACACAACGTGTCTTGTACCAGCCCTCATGAAACTCTTACTGACCAAGGGTGATCGAGGCCCGATGAGTATCATCATGGATATCATTGCTTTACTCATGCAGTGCTCTGTGTTCTTCTTTATAACAAGGTACTTAAACTTTTCATTGCTCGGTTTTAACGTTTTATTAAACTGCTCTATTTGTATAGAAATAGTTTCCCTATAACAAATTATAAGGGATGAAAAGCATCAATACCTAAGAAAATTATAAAGCCTTAGTATAAATGAAAATTATTTAATGGTATTAGAGAGTATAGGTTTTGAAAATAAAATCTGCCTCTTTCTCTATAAATTCCCAGTCATGATTGGATTTAAAAGTAATTACACACTTTGCCTTATACGCTTATATATATTCTACTTGATTCAATAATACTCCAATGGTTATCGACCAATGCCTACAGGTTTAACACCCGGTTCGAGACATACATGGATAGTGTGGTCGACTTCACTCAGATGGCCGCCTCAGTGATTCTCATATCGGTCCGCCACTGGGAGAACTACATCGATCGTGACATCTGCAGCTTTCAAATACAAACAATCAAAAACAACCTTCGGCTCGGTCGTTGTAAAACTTACATTTTTGCAAGCTTGTGGAAGATCGGTTTGACACTGGCGTTCGCTTATATATTGGTTCCCAAAATGACACCACTTGCTTATTTGCTCCGACATCTTGGAAATGAAACTGCGTTTGATAATAGCAGTTTGGAGTATCAATATTATGACAACATGAACAATGATTATTATCAACTCAATGACAATTTATCAGCAAATGACAGTTTGGCTGACTTGAGTTACATCCCAGGTAAGTTAAATACTTGATAGATAGCATGTTATGTTGAAAAATATCATATCCCTTAAAATTAAATTTTCAAATTTCATATAAGGGATTTAAGCGTTTCATGATTATACTTGTAATGAACAGTTATTGGAAAATCAGGCAAGTATACATTATCTTAACAAATCATCATGCAAGATGTTTATACGATTTACGTATATGAGCATTAGAGAGTTTTGGCAGATCGTCTCAATTCGTATAATTATGCTTGGAGCTTGTTGATAGAGCAACCACCATGAACACTACGCAAAATACAAAATTAAAAAAAAATCAACCTATCTAAGGGGCATTACAAATGTGTGATCCCGAAATTTGAGTTTAGCCCAACCTCTCTATTGTCAGAGGAAACAAGAATAAAATGCAATATTTTAAAAGCTATGCGAACGCTTTCAAAATTAAGAGGAAATTTAATAAAAATATTCTTTGGAAAGCAAGGAAATGTATATTTTGAATATTATTTGCTACAGTATTCTTTTTTATTACATACCTATATAAAGAACATATAAGAAAAACCCATGAGTGTAATATTTCCTTACGTTTTCACTATAGCCTCGTTTTCGACTTATCACCCACTTAACGTAAAATTGCGTCAATTCAACTTTTCTTCATTACACGTAATGCAAAGCGATTTTCAGTTTATTTTGTAAAACAATGGCAGCGAACCAATCCGAGCAATTATATATTGTGATCTGCGTCAATATTCTATATTTGGATCATTATAGATCCATAGTTATCACTCTATTAATTAGTTACGCAATCATCAACAGCCCCCGTGGTGCAATGGATATGGTGCTCGCCTTAGGAGCAAGGGATTCCGCGTTCGAGTCTCGCTCGGAGCACCAATTTTATTTTTCGTCAAACATTTTTTAAATGAAATATCGAATAAAGGATTGTTTAATCTTTACTTTCATCGATATCTGCTATTGATTTTTAATAAGAATTTCGAAATATAAAGTTTAAAACAATGTTTACCTTAGCGTTTTAGATTTGACAACCACGTAAATGTACCGCAAACACATATTTGATATTCAAAATAAACACTTTGGTGGAAAAAATCTTGTAGTTATTATCAAAAAATATGTTTTATAATAACTAAGAATTACTAAATATCAAGTTTAAAACAAAGGATGAAGACAGACAAAAATAATTTTCGTTATGCCTTTACTTGGGTTCGAACCGGGGACCCACGGATCATAGCAAATCAGCCAACTAAAGGCGTTTCAAATC
>LQRL01122570.1:22262-32983 GCA_001703475.1 Hydroides elegans
TCCTTGATGGTATATTTCTGTGTTGCCTGTACCAATCAACGCGCGGAGTCGGACTAAATATAAAATAATTATTTTTTATGCTGTATGCTGAATAGAAAAATTTACCAACGAATATATATGATAATTGCTTCGTTATTTTCAATTTTAGTTGTGTCTTTCATTTTATTATTATTAAATGAATGTCATCTTATTACAGTCATCCAATTAAAGAATATCTTAAACACATATAAATAACAACGACTAAATTGAACTATATTTTGTTATATTGAACACAGTTTTTATAATATTTATGGTATTTTAAATTATCAAGTATAATTCTAAGATATTTTAAATTAGACATTAACTTAAGATACGTTTACCTTCCTGAGAAGATACATTTGCTCCGCCATGTTTCAAACCGAAGCACAGTTTGATTCACAGGTGAATGCCACAATAAAAAGGGAATCCTACCTTGAATGTATGCTGTAAGCATAACACTAGGATATTAACAAAAGCTTTATCATGCAATCATTATTAAATATTATACATTTGTTTCTTCCATCATTATGTGGCAAGCGTTTTGTGTAAACAGTTGCAATTTGACAATAAATAACTTACGGCCTTGTGGTTGCAATGAATGTAAGCTTCCTTGTTGAATAGCTCTCATTACATGGTTTTGTACCATGCATGCATATCTTTTGTCATTTTGTGAGTCAATCGCTTGAACATGGGCGAAATACAGGTTACCTAGAAAATGCACTATCGTATTAATTCAAATTTATTTGCAGTTAAGAAAAGGATTTGAATTATAGTTTATGACTCATAGGGCTTCGTAAATTAGTCAAACCGACTGCATTTATATATGAGAAATGAAATTTAATGATTCAAGTTACATCATTTTAACTAGATAAGCCGCTAATAATTCTTTGATTAGAACTGTATTATGTATTCTTTAAAAATGAATTTTGCAACAAAGATTGTTCCTACCCTCGTGGTCCATTGTTATGCGATCTGTCAAATCCACTGGGGAAAATCCCAGGCCAGGGTCAATTACTGCCCAAAATATAGTAGGGCTAGGAAAACTTGAAGGCGGATTGCATGTGAAAAATGCAGGGTAGCCCATTTTTGGTTGCAAAGTTCTTACTGGGCCCATATCAAACGACTCTAAATCTAAGAATGACAACATTTATTTTTTTTATTATGATTTTTAATCTAATAAAGAAAACAAATTTTTAATCGAGAGGTGTAAAGTTTAATGCGTAGAGTAAACTAACTTGATATGTTTAACTTTATTGGATGAGAAAAACGTAAAATAATTATACTGATTCAAAACTTACAAGCCATCCTTAATTCAACATTGATGCTAACTGATGTTCCAAAGCTATTAGATGCAAAACATTGATAGATGCCTTCATCATTTTGTCTTGGGATTCGAAACACTATTGTGCCTGACCCAGGACGCAATGTTGCATTTATATCATCTGGATCCCACCTATCATTATTTTTGGTCCAATGGTATCTAAATAAAAATACATATGTTACAATTTATTGTTGTAAAGGCTTTTTTGGTTCAAACAGATGATGAAATAAAATTTGTTTACATATTCCTTATATTGGGTAGTATTTATTATCTCATTCATTAAACATCATCTTCGGGGGTTTTACGCTAGTTATAACATTAATTGCATGACCACACCCATTTTATTATTTTCAATGAATCAATTAATCCGATTTCAGATAAGTGCGAGCATATATTCAATAGTTGAGAAAATAATCCATGTAAATAGCTTTAAAAATAAATTAAAAATAAAAGTTGATACACATATAACGCCATATATCATAATTTTATAGATATTTTATTATTAGATGACACGTCATTTGACTACCATGATTTCACATTTTTCTGATTCTAATAAATAGATAATTTTGACATGAAATATTTCAAGGGTAACTAACGAAGGTTCAGGTTGCCCACTAGCTATGCATGGAAGCTCAATTGATTCCCATTCACGATAAGCTATGCGTTTTTCTGGCTCTGCAACAATAATTGGTGGCCCTGAAACCAAATTAATGATTGAATCAAAATCTTACATAAAATATAGGACTAAATTGTTACATAAAATAGGTTTTGATAACAAGTTAATGATTGATTGATAATAGATTGCATCATATAGTTGTGTTCTTTCATTGTTTAGTTACATACGTATGTGTGATTACGTTCATGTATCATATGAGATCATAAAATTGTCATTGTTTATCAGCTGATTCTGTTTATGCTAATATGATGTACATAATTGGAAGGATCAAATTGATGGCATCGAGTTTCTCAAATGGAAATATAAAAAAAAAAAACATTTGAATAAAATAATATAAACATGTAACTTTTGGAATATATTTTGTAAAAATAAATAGAATACCTGGTTCATGTGAGGTCCATGACTCTGCGTTGCATATTGTAGATATCAGATACAGCAACGTTATCCACATAGCAGCGTATGGGTTCATACCTACACCGTAACACGTGACAAGTTTCTAACGTCAAATAAACCACTTTGCATAAAATAAGACACCATATAAAATGTCTCTATATTTCTTTATCAACTTAAAGCTAAAAGAAAATATGATTTCATGAGTTGGGTCGAGAATACGATTTAGAGGTAGGTTAGTTTACAGCTTTATGTAAATAAATTAAACACACTAGATAATAGTTACAACATCACTTACTTTATTATTATTTCTAAGTACTATATTAATATTATTATTATTACGTACTATATTATGAACATATGGTTCAGAAAATAAATCATAAGTTATATCATATTAACCGTAGCGGTAAGTATTTGAATATTGATTAAATTTTGTTCAAATGAACAGTATAATGAATATAGTATGTAGTCATAATAAATAATAATATAATAACATAATATAATCATGTTAATAACATTTTGATTTGGAAAATATACATGGTAACACCTGTCGTGTCATATAAAAATGGCACATTCATTATGTCATAGAACTGCATTATCCATACAATAAAATTCAGTTTCGATATCTAGACGAAATAAAGATGAAACTAACACCGCCGTTTGGCTGATTGTATATTCAGGTCCGATGTTTTGACAATATGTAATGGCAAAACAAGATGAGTTGTTTTTACAAATAAAACAACCTTTTTTATGTAAACGTATCAGGTAATTATGCATTTGAGTTGACGTTCTATCAACTAGTCGAATATATGCATGTATCGAAGAGCATTACCTGTTTATGTCGAAAAAAACCTATATCAAATCACTTAAAATTCCATTTACACACAGGCACAAATCTATCCGTTATGATTTATTTAGCTAAATCAAGCACATTTTTGTCTTAAAAAATCTTAACTTGCATTTAAATATTCCTTTAACGTACATAATAAGTGTTCGCACTTTTGGGCCTAAACACCTATGCGGCCTTGAATTTGCATTTCCACATTATTAAAAAGGGTCTACAAGTGGTAATAAAAATGCCTATAAATTACCTGAATGCGCAAAAAGCTTAAGTGTGGTTCTATTTTTGTCTCACTGCATTTAGAGGTATATCTTTTTATGTATCATCCATTCAAGTGTTTACAGATTTTTATGTTAGCATCCTATTTCATCTTAATGTATTCACTTTCTATTAATTGATTCAAACTATCAACTCTTTTTTCTATTTTGTTTTACATTGAATTCAATTAAAAACATGTATATATAGTCTATGAATATGATGTCTTTTCCAAAATTAAATGTTTTCCATAAGAGTAAATGAAATGACATGATGTTACAGAGAAGCTTCCGCTACGCGACATTAAAAGTGCATAGCAACATAATAAAGAGATCATAAAATTCATAGCATCAATATGATTTAATATGTTGTTAAATATATAAAATTTATTGATTTTGAACAGAGGTAGATGTTTCACGTGGTGGCTCTAATTAATCAACATCTAATTTATGCCTTATATTAAGTTGTTTTAGTGTAAATGATTTATAACATTTATTGTTTGTGTGATTGGGCCTTGTTTAAAGTGATTGTTTGTATGTTGAAATATAGCCTTAATTATTAAGCTAGACAATACCATGAAACTTCTATATATAGAATGTTTATATTTTGAGTTTATTTTTACGTTTTCCATATTTTAAACTTATGAAACTATAGCCCACACCTCATGAACTTAAGATATCATAATGAATAATGTCCTAGATATAAACACTCAATTAAAACGTGTTTATTCAATTATGAATGCAAAATATTCTGGCATTTTTGTCTTTATGCTGGCGAAACCGGGGCCTTACTTTACATTTGGATTATTTCAGGCATGACAATAGTTTCTCCATTGCATTTGATTTTATTAGAAAACATTGTGTCTGTAATTCACTAATGTTATCAACATATGTCGAGAAAAAAACACGAAACTGATATTTTTATTCATGCAGGAGTACTTATGGGATATCACAAAACGTTTTGGTTTATATTTTGTTGGCTCAAACTCTCGAAACATCGGTATCAGGGATGATGATTCACAAAGGGGTTTTACAGATGTATATAAAACTGATTAAGTATAACATACGAATCCAAATGAATTCTGACTCAGAAACAAACCAACTGTTTTTTGCCTATCTAGTCCTGAAAGATAATACGTTTCCTTAAAAATAAGTTATTACCTAAGATAGCCAAAATAATATTAGGTTATTTTTTCCTTTTTATGATATTAGAGGCATTTAAAATACATTTAAATTTCCAGGCTTGTATTAACCATAATTAATATTAATCGTTGATGATCGAAATTCGTATTTTGCGAAATGAGTTGATGTTGGTTGGAGATTAAGTTTCTATAGACTTTTGAATTCAAGTGTATTTATTCAAATCGCACTATGCCAAGCTTTATGGCTGATTTCATGGTACTATTTTATAACATAAAATATCACTTGAGGAACCGAGAAAAAAATGTTTTGATTTGTTTACTTATGTATTATACATCGGTTGATTTAGTAATTGAATTTAAGATAAAATATTCCTACATATCGTATTATATTTGTTGTTTATGATCAATCAATTTAATACCGATCCGGAAAACGTAAATGTCTACTTATGGTAAAACCGCATGACGTGACTTAAAAAATTGACCCGATACAACAGTTTGGAGTTGTTTTCCTAATGCAAGATTATTTTGAGGTGCAATAACGGTGCGTTCTCAAATGTGTTATTGTTTGCTCATTATTAACATCTGTGAGCCTTTAGTGTATGATAAAAGCGAATTAAATAAACGATATGTAAGGTGTTATATTCCAATGAAATAAAACGCACTCTTCTGATTGCTGTGTCAGATATCAGATAAAGTGGTGCCAAGGCGTAATTTTGTTGCAGCTCGGCATTATCTGTTTATGATTATGCAATTGAATAGAATAATGTTATATAACCTCATCTATTTACTCTGAAAACATTAAGATATTACTTTACTGAATGACACCTTTTAATTTATAGTATTTTCTCTAGCAAAAGCCCAAGGCTTTCAGTTGGCTACCCAAGGAGCAATTACAAGAAGAGAGCGTTTAACAACATTTGTGTAACCGCCCCTCCAAAAAGCCGGTTCTCACCTAGTTAAGTACATTATGGTTTTAATTAGAAATGAATGTGTACATATTGCATTGTATGCGTATGTAATGGATCCTGTATGTAAATAAGTTCTCGGGTTACCATATCTTAGTGTTGAATGCAGTTCAATCAGTTTACATCCTTTGAAATAATTAAACTTCGAAATATCTTCACATCCTTTAAACAAGTTTATGTAAAAACATACCAAACTACAAAACATATAAGAAGAATATAAATTGAATGCCCTTGATTTGCACAATGCAAATTGCAAGATAATACTTATAACATTCAAAGAGTTCAAAGTTAACCGTAAACGCATAAGAGAATGGTGACAAAATGAAGATCTATTGAGATCAAGATCTAGGGATAGATCACTACAAAAGAAAAAAAACCGTCAAGATAAACACATTTGTACAAATCATATATTTCACAATTAAACATTTATATGGATTGAAGTAGCAATTATTATGAATTTAGTAGTTTGAATGTTATTTGTTAGATAAATAGCCCAAAATACATAAGCGAATGTAAAAAAAACTTTATTAAAAAAGGTGAACATTTGGAATCATTTATGAAATGAAAAAAAAAACATAATGATTAATAGTCGTTTCTTAAAACCTTTATATTAAGTAAAACCTTTGCCTAGATTTTGACCAAATTGTGATGGAGCATCTTCTAGACGAGCGATATGCGAGTCGACCTGTCACGAACCAGGACCTGAGAAAGCCTGCGACATGGCTCAGAATCTGCCAAACATGGGTGATTCCTAAGGTTTGGAAGGATGGCTTTCCAAGTGGTAAAAAGGCAGTATGTCAGCATAAGGCTTGGCACCAATGAGTCACAGAAAATTCCACAAGACTTCCATTAGAAGAGTTTGGCCTTCAAGACTGAAATCGAGCAAAAGAGAAGAGAGAAAAAATCATACCTTGTGCCCTATAGGCCTTATAGTCCAGACAATGTGCCGTTTGATATTTCTCCCAGCACAACAAACACCATCCAAGAGGCCTATGAAGTCCAATTAGCATCATCATGTGAATCCAATAAAGTATTTACACTAGCGCTGACCGCCCTCGCTAATGGAACAAAACTTCCTGCCTGCATAGTATTTAAAATGGTCATTTGCGGAATACCCCCATGTGAGTTTGCACAAATCTGGATCCCGCCAAACATCAGGCTGACTTCGACGAAAAGTGGTTAAATTATCAATTACAATATAGCTGACTAGTGCAAACGCATAGCAATCAGGACGATAACCAGCGTATATCCATTTTAGATCACGCACGAATTCATACTTCTTTTGTAAAAGGCGATGAGGTATCCCGACGCGGTACTGATCTCGGGTGCGTCTCTGCTAGATAAACAGCCTTGTGACAACCAGACGACGTCTCCTGGAACGCGCCATTTAAAGGGCGATGCGCAACATGTGTCGCTAATAAAGAAGGCGCGACGAGCGAACTCGATTTTTTTTACAATAAATTATTTTTTTTAAAGAAAAGTGACTGGTATACGTTAGACAATGAATGTTTAGTATTAATTGTAATTCAAAGCATTTCAAACTGTTAGCATGGATAAAGGATATTTCATTAAATATAAAGCCATATTCTCATTGTATTTTTATAGCGCACGTTGGATTATATCCGGAATGACACATATGATCAAATAATCAGACATAAGAGTGGGTTTGATAGACCACTGCGCTATATCATTCCCACCAAACAACATGTATTTTATAAGAATTTGATAGTTTCACCATTTTGTTTGTATTTTCAATAAACACTCCATTCAGACACATTGACGTGAGTTTTTTCTTTCATGTTGTTTCACTTGACGGTATCAGCAGCTGAGTTTATTGTTGCTTTATATAACAATCAGTTTCATAAGCCCCAAACTGAGATTGTTCAAATTATTTACTGTTACAATTGTACAGTGCCACCGTATTTCATGGATAACCTAAATTTCATTTAATTCAGCGGCATATCAGTAAACACATTATTTCATACATTATCAATATATTTTCTCACTCGTGTTGTAGATAATTTTATGTATTTTGGAAAACTGTAAAAGGATTATTTAAATTTATCTCACTGGTATTGTAGATATTGCTTTGTATTGTGGAAAACAATAAAGACTTTTTATAACTATCAAAAGGATTAGATGCCCTAGAAGCGTACTGTTCAGACTGGAAGCTCTCTATTAACGTTAGCAAAACGAAAGTAACAACTCCTTAAGAGCAACGACTCAGTCAAGGCCGCTATTGATAAACAAATTTCTCAGGGCGAGAAGGCAATGTTCTCGCTGATTAAGAAAGCTAAAAAGCTCTATATACCGTTAGATCTACAGATAAACCTCTTCCATAAACTGGTAACCCCCATATTGACCTATAACTGTCAGGTCTGGGGTTTCCACGAAAACGAGATTGAAAAAATTGATAAGATACATCTCAGATTCCTCAGATTTATTCTAAAGCTTAATAACAGTACCCCAATTCCAATGATTTACGGAGAGACCGGTGATCTACCGCCTTAAACCGTGATCATGTCCAGAATGATCTGTGACGCAGCTAAGCTTAACAGACAGGAGGGTTCATCTATGTCCAAATTGATGTACGAATGTGCTATACATATGCATCTACGAGGTGGTTATACCACCAAGTGGCTGGCGGGTCTATTGAGATATTTACATGATATAGATATGCTACACCTAGCGTTCGAGCCCATAGGGATTTCGCTTGATTGTCTCAAAATTGTCGTGAAAAATAAGCTCAGGAACCGCTTCCTGAAGTCATGGAACGAAAGAATGAATAATCTGTCTAAATGCGATCTGTATCGAATGTATAAATTGAGTTTTGAACAAGAAAAATACCTAAGAGTTCTACCAGATGTGTTAGCTATAGCTATGTGTAAGTTCAGAACCTCAAACCACCCCTTAGAAGTTGAGAGGAGACGATATGAAAGGCCTATAGTACCCAGGCTTATGCGTAAATGTACACTCTGTAATTTAAACGAAACCGGTAACGAGTATCATTTTTTGCTTATATGTCCCTTTTTCTCTGAGCTTAGAAATAGATTCATTCCTGTTAAGTACCTAAGACGTATAAATTTTGTTCATGTGTTAGATTTAATATCGAGTAAAGATAATAATACCATGCTTTACCTGGCAAAGTACATAAAGAAGCTCTAAAGCTATATATAATTGTGTAATTCTCTCTCATTTATACCGTGATTATTGTATACTAGTCGTTATCTAAATTCTATATGCCTATATTGCTTTTGTCATGACTGATCTCAAATATATAATATATATAATGTCTGTAATTCGAATTATACACTAATGTATAACGAATAAAAACCATGAATCTGAATCTGAATCTGAATCTGATAATCATCATTTTATTCTATTGCTTATAGGGTGTATTGAATGCACTTACTAAACCTTACTTTATTGTGTTTGTTTAAGACACGTTAATTTTCAATCTAGAGAATGCAGTTAAATAAATACAATATGGCTTGGATATAAAATGATGTTATATTGAAAGAGCATGCGTATATTAGGGTTGACAAATTTCTAATCAAAGAAAATGCAAATAGAAACATTGCTCTAAGTATTGTGGGGCATTAGCATGACCCTATATCATATTTAGAAATTGATTTACCATCGTGTGTTGTTTACTTCCGTGAAACAAAAGAAAAAATAATAATAATGAACTTGGAAAGCGACACAACCCAGCTAATGCACAAATTAGAAGCAATCAAAGAAATACGGTATATTTTTCATATTTTTTATAGATCATTTTAGCTTTCAAATATTTTGAGATACTATTTTCTTGCTAGGCCGGGCGATAATATGTACAAACTCATATGTGCTTGGTTCGATCAGTTTTAGCTCGGGCTATAAGACAGCAATAAACCCGATATAAATAATTAAGCCTTGTCCATATATAGATTTTTCTTCCAGACTGATATTTACGTTCATTTGTACATATTTTTATTAAAGCATGCGTTTCGTTTTTGAATATTTCGTGACAAAATCTACGAGCGTATTATAAGGGAGCCTATGTGCAAATGAGACGCTATGTACCGATGAGACGAGTCTAAAGTTTAATATATCTCAAATTAATAATCATACCGCAATGATTTTCGACTCTAAATATAATATAGGGTCATATTAATATTTTATTAAAACACGAATATCGTGTTTCGAATTCGAATAATTCGATACAAAATATGAATGTTAAAATTTGTCCTATTTGTACATACGAGGGACGCTACATATGATATGTGTTTACCGACATGGAAATGGAAAAAAAAACTCAAAGTTCACATTTTGTAACTTCAGCTTAGAATTGAAAGTTCATATTTCCACAAAACATAAATACACATTTATACTATATTATAATAAATAAATAAATAAACGAAGTCCCAATGTAAAATGATAAGTTATGTTAAAGAAATTAAGGTTTAGATTTGTTCCATTTCCGTGTCGCGTCTCATTTGCATGTCGCCTCCCTTGTAGGTAAATATACACATAGCTTCCCTTGTATCTCAATAATCATTCGAATAGGGAAGGGCGCTTATCTTTTAAAGATAAGCGCCCTTCCCTATTCGAAATATAAAGATTCTTTATTATATTTCTGTATGTTAATGTGCAGCCCTCATATTTGAGTATTATCGCACTTGACCGATGACGGTCCAGTCTTCTTCTGTCCGGGTTTCCCCTACTCTTTACGATAAGACAGTGAAGGGTCTTTAACGTGCGTCTTTAAGGGACAGGACCCGTACGCGGCGCCTCCAGCTTTACGTCCCGTGCGAAGTACATTATACCCCTAGGCGAGGAGTCCGTCATGACTCAACCAGTCAATCGATAGTGCCTCCAGCAGGGCTTGAACCAGGGACCTCATGATTACTGGCCGTGCGCCTTAACCACTGCACCACGAACTCTTGTAGTTTAGAAATACATGCTTTAATTATGCTATAAAGTTTTATTTCTACCGACCTCATACTACCTGCATCGAGGCTATGTCACATTTTTGGGCCCCAACCCAAAAGTTGGGGGCCTATAGAGTTGGGGTGTCCGTCCGTCCGTCCGTCTGTCCGTCATCGCTTTCTTGTACGGGCTACAACTTTTGAATG
>LQRL01122581.1:1323-11944 GCA_001703475.1 Hydroides elegans
TTGTTTATCACTTCTATAACAACCCTTTTTACATATTCAATACCCTGTATATCGATATTATACTTAAGATCGCGGGACACACGGACGGAGTTTTTCTCGAAAATAACGAAATTACGCGGGTTTGCGATGTTCACATTAAGTATCCAATGAACATTAGAAAACTATAAACGAAACTCCCTTCCCCGTCAAACTACCATATACCCAAACCAACCCGCGAAAATCCCGAAAATAGGCGCACCTACAGTCTTTCAGGTACCATCATAATGAAGGAGAAATGCGACACCTTTCAACTTTCAAGCATATGAAAGGCACGTCAACAAGTGTCTTGTTGACGACGCATCCATAAACACCGATTCATGCGATTATCAACATATAAAAACCAACCCTCCATATACTCTCATAAAACCCCGGCAGCCCCTAATTCAAGAGTCATTCACTTATGTGTCCTGAAATTGTTTGGAAATAGATACAATTATTTTTTTTTTGCCATAGCAGTCTTTTTTATGTTTCTTTTAGGGGATTTCATAAATCATTGTTCCTTAGCAGTACAGTTGATGACGACAACTTTGGTAGCATCAGTGTATTTATTTTAGTTATTTAATGAAATTATGTATCAAGAACAATAAAATTCCCATCCTACATTCCCTATTACAACACAAATTATAGACCTCTTCAAAATAAAAAGGTAAATCTTTAGGAAACCCGTGGAGTACATTCTTCAAACCACATGATCTTCCTAAATGTACATCAACATCTTATACAAAAAACACCCTATTTTGCTGTTAATGATACGATTTTGATACACTTCCCAACTACAAAACATACCCTGTCAACTGAAGACAAAAACCTTCATGGTGTGTTAATTTCTATCCCACGTGCGACACCGCTGTTTCCCCTTAATTGGATAAAAAAAAATATTATTCATCTCATTTAAAAACTTCATAAATCTTTAACTGTACAAAACTTGAAACAAGCTGTGCTACTCCATCAGCCGAAAGGGGGATAAGGGAGTTACATAGAGGCGTTTACCAGTTACTACTAATATCCCCACGGAGAATCTTCTTTTTTTTTTCAAAGAATAATAGAGTAATGGTCGGAGAGGAGTCTTTTAAAACATAGATCTTTTTCGTTTTGCAATTAAACAGCATTTCTTTTTTAAAAATTGCAAGTTTGTTTTATAATGTTTTTTTTTTCGATATGGTCGGTGTGATATGAAATATCCGTTTTGCATAAGCTTTCTAAGGGGCTTCGTCAAATTTCACATGTATTTATTCTTCTTTACACCCACATACAATTTATAGAAAGTCGCCCAGAAATATAATTTCATCTGAAATTTGTCATATGTAACGTATCATCAAATATTGCCCTAAGGTGCTTTGCAGGGTTTATAGCACGAACCCCCTGTATAAACTGCCAAAACTAAAACGATAAACGCACTTAAGTAGCTATGACAATGCAGAGTATATAAAATCGACCTTGAGAAAGACTATGACAGTATGACCTTTGACCTTAATGGGACAAAGAAATGTCATTTTGTTCCATAGATCATTAATATTATAACATTATATATATATCAACCACAAGATGTAAATGATGATCCATGAAGTTACAAGTGTTTGATTAAGTTATAAAGCTGTATATTGGCTCACATTTACCACTAAACGACGACTGTTTGGCCAAATTTTGTTCGCGAATTCGACGCTACCCATCTCTGTATGCAATGCTATTACTTAGCCATTTTGCGTCGTTTAATGTGAACACCCGAGACGGTTGAAGCCTACAATTGCTACCGAAAGCCGAGAACCCTTAAATTGTCCCCTTTTATAAGATCTAATGGATTTCCCCAAACTTGACATGGTCACATTTGGAGCGGCGTGTGAATATAAATCAGATTTCTTATGGCGGATAACAGCAATAAAATAGAAAACAAGCAGAGAAGACTTAAAACTAGCAGTAAAAGTGGTTCAAATATTTCATACTCTGTGCATAGAACAAATATCTAGAGTCGGCAATTCTTCGGACGATCTTGTCATCTCTGGACCCGAGAAAATGGAAAATTGGCATTTGTCGATAAGCAAAGCCAAACGTATTTGGTCACCTTCAGCCCCTACATACATGTAAGTTTCTGTTTTACCAATAACCACGGTAGTGCCAGCCGCGGAGGCTGACCCCCTCCCCCTACACTATCGCTTTGTAACCTAGAGCGTCATTTTCCCTTGAAGAATAAGCGCACTTATCAATCTATTACCTTTAATCCGAAACAAATGAAAGGGTCAAAACGGGACACGGAATCATAAGTTGGTAAGCGATACTGAGCGATTTCTGATAAATCGATGGCCGCCATTAGCCGGTGCTAAGCCTCGACAGAATGTCAATGTGTGTCACACCTAATGATGTGACATATGGGGAAGCAAAGGTCTCATACGGTTATAAGCACTAAGTATATGTGAGGCAATGATACCTGTCTGGGGAAAAGGGGGGACTTGAAGGGGCAGGGAGGGGATAGTACGGGTAGTTTATCTTTATTTCCTTGAAAAGTTTATATCTTAGTCAAACCATAGTTTTTTTTCATGAGAGCCTAAAGCCGCCCCAATCAGTCTTAGGATACATTAATTACATGCTATTGTTGCCTTTCCTATGGATTCAGATAGATGTATCTGGAAGCCGAGTGTATTTTTGTTCTTGCATCAAAACACATTTGACCCTTATGAACGAAATATTTTTGCAAAGAGCTGTCAGCAGTGCGGTTCGAGAATTTAGAAACGATCAATATGCTTCCGTTTTTTTTTTCTAACCACACACATTCTTCATATATATTTTATGTGATCAGCATGTATCAAACTTCACGACAATACAATGACAACTAATTGCAGTGTCCGATTTCATCAATAATGTTGTTGTGGTCGGGATGGGGTGGTCTTCATGTATATCGGGGCTTTTTGTGGGGTTTGGACGTATTAACAAATGTTTTAATGCGTGTTTTCAAGGGAATAATTTGAAGTATTCAATGATTTCATATGGTCTGGTGACAACCGATATGGTGAACAGTTTTGATACAGTCAAGGAGGTCATTGTGTAAAGTGAAGAGCCGTTAGCCGAAAAGCGGAATCAAATCGCTAATAACACATCATTTTGGCAATTCCTATACACCTGTAGTTGGAACTCACCAATATAGTTCCCCTAATTGTAGGTTGAACCCGTTGTGTCCAAAACCATTTCGTAGCGTCTAGCCAGTTAAAACATATGCTGACGCATTAGTTGCTCTTTTTTGCGCTCACTTACTGTCGAATCAATCCACTTTAACCATTACACTTCACAGTGCTCCCAAGTACCAATCTATGCGACATATTAAATAATTTACAGCACGAATCAAGATCTCATTCGAAACCACTCGCCAGTGCAAACACATACAAAATCAAGTCTCCAAACTTTCGACGTTTTTTAAACCGAGTTCACTGCATTTAATGCAGCGTTATTCAGCCCACACAAGACTGTTCACCGACACGAGAATGCACTGAACTTGAGCTTGCAATTCGAGTGCTTAATGTCCCCTCGTTAATTAGCAACATACATACAAGGTGTAGCATGAAACAATGGGTTTTTGAAAACAAAATTGAATTGACAGGTTGGAGAATGATTAGCCTAAGAGAGGCAAGAAAAAAAAAGAGAAAGGATTACAGCAATCTTATTCTTAATCATTTTCAAAAATGCAATTTGAAAGATGGAGTCAAGGTTAATCGAGAGGTGACTTGCCAGACACGACTGCATGGGTCTCCCCTCAAGGGGGATAGTGATGGGTTTGTTACAACAAATGAGGGTTTGTTTTTAAATAGTTTGTTCCACTCACCCGACACAATGGCATATGTCAGCCTCGCATTGTCGCCATGGTCCCGATCGATGGCCATCACCTTGGTAACATGGGTGCCGTGCGCCGCTGTCTCGTACACGCTGCCGTGCAGAGGTGCGTCGCCGTGCAGCCATTCGGGCGCGTGGTCGTTGTAGTCGCTCACCTAAGGAGAGGTAATGTATTTGTGATCGGATTCAATTGATAAGTAATCTAGTCGATGTCATGGCAAAATGAGCCTTGCCAATATGTTTTTTTTTTTCAATATGCCAATTTAAACAACGCGGTAAATCGTTGATAATAAGTTTCGCATACATATACTAGTCTAGTAACCATTAGATTTTCTAAATACTATTGGATGATCATGATGTTTAAGTGCGTTTTGAGGATCTGGGTCGGAACAGGCATTTTCGATCCTTTATACCCGAACCCTTATCCGACTCTTACTTACCACAACATATAAAGTTTACCCTTCGATTTGAGATGATCACATTGATAAGGATGAGAACCTAACCCACTATAGTCCCTTATACATGGCAAAATTCTACTCACCTTAACGACGACGCGAGCGAGACTCCTTAGAGACACGGCGCCCTGGTCTCGCACCATGATGGTGAGCGTGTGTTGTGAGACGCTCTCGCGATTTAGGGGTGCGGCCGTTGTCAAGACACCTGTGTGCATAGCAACAAAAATCATATTTGAATTATTGAAAATTTGTTTTTGAAAGTTATCGAATCAGGAGGGGTTAGTCTACATATAGATACACCTACAACATATTGATCACTGGAGATGCTATTCAGATTCACTGTGTCTTAAATAAAAATTTATGAAATCAATTTAGTTATTTGATTAAACATATTTTTCGTGAGAAGATATTGAGCGCTGTTACAGCGACTAACGCAATGTTATTTCATTTTAAGCAAAGATGGTCACCCCTACACATTAAAGGGAAATATCCCTCATTTTCCTGCTCGTAAATCTGATTTTGCTAAAAGTCTTAATTTGATTACAGGACAATTTCCTATGTGATAGTATTCAAAGGTAATCATATATTTTTATCCCAACTTTGCCTTTAGACTTTGCCTTTACAAACTGAAAACGGAGTGCAATTTTCTTAAGATGCAAAACGTCTAAAAGTGAGAATGACTTCGGTCTGATTTATAAAGATTAACCTGTCATCTGGCATAATTTCATACACAAAAATATATTTCATATTCACTGTAAAAAATACTTCAGTTTAGTTCATCCTCATGTTAGAAAATTCACAGAAAACACTAAAAAATAAATTGCACCCCAAAAAAATATGTTTTGTCACAAACATGTTGAAACCACATGCAAAAACACTTCAACATAAATAAAACGTATACCATAACCCCAATACCCCCTATCAAACAGTTTCTTTATTTATCAAATACAATGTATAACAGCTTTGCATTAAGTAACTATGCCCGTCTTTATACACTAAGTGTAATCATAACTTCTACCTATACAGTAGCTTTTGACATATTCACTTTCAACGAACATAATATTCTTACACGTTTTGTGTAAAGAATCTGTAACAAACTCTTCTTCATTATAAACGATACATGTAGTTTTCTAAGCATATTGTAGCATTGAATAAACAAAAATATACAGTATGTGCATTGTGTGGGATATATATTTATAAGCAATAAAACGAATGAATGCTATTATATCTCTTTAGTGAAATAACAAACTATATTCTGGAGATGTACAATCATTGTCATTCATTATCTTCAGCTTTTTGAATTTATTTGCTTGTATTATAAAAGGTGTTTTCACAAAGAAAAGCATTAATCAGTACTCATATGTTGTGATACTGTACATTTGATAGAACCTGGGCAAGAAATACGAAAGTTAGTTCTTAAATTATGGAAAACAACCCTAAATTAGCATTTAAGACAAAATCTCGATTGTTTAACTTCGAATTACCGGGAATATCCCTTCTACTTGAATGTGATACAGGACAGCTTTTCAACTTTCACTTACATTGTAATTTCTTATATCCAGGGATAAAAACGAAATAGAACATACATATTTCAAAAGCATTGTATATTTCAATATATTTTATATATTTATATACATGTTTTTCGAAGCAGAAAAATCAAAGCAGAGAAAATTTACAGTGCAAAGCTATATTAACGTAAAGTGCACTCAAATCATTTGGAATATTTACATGTTTTTTTATAGCGAAATCATTTTTCAATTATAGCAAAGGAGATCATAAAAGACACATTTAAGATAAACTTCTTTGGTAATACACTTGTAGTTCCGTTTCGTTGGATTTAATAATTTATTACTCCTCAATTTACTAGCTTCCACTTACGTATCTTTAAAGAAAAGCCAGCAATTCATTACGTAATATTAGCTTTGTCTTTTTAGAATTTCAATTTAGATATGATTACAGCACTTTAATTTTCCAAAGATCGAAATGTAACTTAAAACTTTGATTAATTGAATACATAGTCTCCTTAATTAATTGTCTTGTGACCTTGGAAAAGTGAAATCTATGTATTTTTCATGATTTTAAGCGGATATGTAGACATTACTGTTAGATTGAACGCTTCAAATATAACTATATTCAATATAATTTATCTATGTATTGTCAAATATATTTTTTGATCAACGATCTGTGGCAATGTGGTAAGCTGGGTCATCATCTTTTTAATCATTATCTTCAGTATTACTAGGTCAAATCATGGCTTAGTCTCTGTTTCAAATCTATAATATACATTTTTGTTCAACCATAAATCGAGGTAAAGCCTCAAGTATATATAGTTTTTTTTTTTCAATCATAAATTTTGCTGGTTATGTAGATACTATGTACAATATATTATTAAGAAAAATGTACAACGATGACAGATCAAAATTAAATAACTTTGAAGTAGAAAAGTGAAAGCGAAAAATGTGTACTAAAACTGATTAAGAACCACTCACAAAATAATCAGACACACTAAAACGTAAAAGAAATAACCACAGTAAAAAGTATTTCGTGAGATTGAAGTCGAGAAAATAATGGAATTTCGGCAAAAAAAAATCGTATGATGGTATGATTATCTGTCATTGTGATGACATTATTTCATTGAAAAACAAAAACATGTATTTTCTCGACTTTTCAAAATAGTTTGATTATTGGCACAGAAAATGTTGCTGCCAATAAGATATCCATATGTCGCTTGGGATTCGAACCCGTGAATTACCTGTCCACCGACCCTCTTCATCTGTAACATTATGCACACGAACGATATAGAAAACAAGCAAAACTCAGACAAAGGAAACGTATAAGAGAAAAAAAATCGTTAAGGACACGTTTCAAATTGACAATTTCCATGTTTCAAGAGACTTTGAATAAAATTCAATGACATACATAGATTCTATACCAATGGCAAAAAAATATCTGGATGATGGGAACAGTCCATTTGAAACTATTCTCAAACCTAGAGCATCGCCGTTAAGAAAATATCGAATAGTCTTATTGAATACGCGACGCGCGAATAAATTACTAACATATTGTGCATACATATTACATCAAATGATGTGTTTTTCATTCCATTATAAAAAATATAGTAAGTGTTCTTAAAAGAAAGAACATGCGATATTCAATGACAATAAACACGAGGCAAAAAGATTACCGACGTATAAAGAAATACATTGCTACCAACGAAACCCGCCCATCTCCCTACTCCGACACTTATTTTAAACAAAACTATGTTTGAGCCGGTCTACTACGGTCTGCAAAATATCCAATTAAATAGATAGTCGATTTAAATTGATGCGTTATGAAATTGAAGTTCTAAGTTGATTTGCTCTTTTTTTATAACCAAAACATGGCTCAATTGACAAAAAGAGGCGTGTCTATTGAAGTGCCAACATGTGTCACAGGCGAAAGATCAAGCACAATCTGACAGATAAACACAATGTAAATCCCACACATTCTCATATAATTACACGTCAAATGGTGAATCTCGAAAAAAAATGTGTTTGATGCATCGATTCGAACTTAAATCATCGTTCTTTTTTTATCTTGTTTTGTTGTAAAATTTAGGTCACATTTGAGAAGAAAACATATTGGTATCATATACTGTAAGAGGTGTTTTTACTACAAATATTAGCAAACGCAGGTATGGAAGACTGTCAGTAATACAATTATGGTTTTGTAGGGTTCTATAAGACACCTAAGATTAGCACTCTTACATCCATATTAATTTCTTAAAGGTTTATAATCTATACTACTACTTATTTCAAACTATAATCATTCAATATAATGATCTAATGTCATCTCATTAAATACTATAAATAAGAGTATATATCGGTAATAGGGTCTAAAACTAGGTAACATCTTAAAGAAGCCCGCCAAATATTTGTCCCGTCAAAAATATATAAGAGCTTATATTCCGATAATATCGCCCATAACTGGGTAACATCTAAAAATCCCGCCAAAAAAAAAAATCCCGCCATAATTTTCAGCTTTTACCGAATCTCTCACCTGTTTCCGACTGCACGTTGAACTTGTCCTCGCTGGCCCGATCCGCCACCGCGTGCAGTGTATAGAAGAGCCGTTTGTCGTCATCGGCGTCAGTGGCTGTTACCGTTAGGAGACTGCTACCCGACGGAATGTTTTCGGAAACGACGACTTCGTAGCTATCGGAGTCGAACAGGGGACGGTTGTCGTTGATGTCTTGGACGCGGATGAAGAGCTGATTGAGAGGGGGAGAAGGTGTAGAATAAAGAGATAATACAAAGATGCATGTAAATGTGAAGCTATGTGTATGAATTATAGGCTTTGAGGAAGATATTATTCAAATTTATAGTAAGACAGCAGCGATAAGACCATAAGTAATAATACATATTCAGGCCAGATATTCAAATATCGACTCTACGATGCAATGTAGGTCTAGACTTTTTTTGCGAAAAAATAAAAGGATGAATTTATCTTAATATTTAACTGTTTGATATCACATCAAGATATGGAAAAGAAGCTGAAGATTTTTTTCGCCCAGGAGATGTCATTCATAATATCGAAACAATCAAATATGCAGCTATACATATCAATCCACTCTTACCCATGCGGTGGCATAGTGCACGCAGTCGGACACCTGCACTGTCAGGTTGTAGCTCGCGGTTCGTTCTCGGTCCAAGGGCGTCGCTAAGAGCACGCTGCCCCGGCTGTCGATGCTGAACACGTCGTCATCGTTGCCGCCTGGGAAAGTATTTATAAAGGGTATACTTGTTCATGGAGGACCTTATAATGATTACGGTTCAAGAAGAATTGCATGTGTGATCCAAGGATGTTCATCTGGTTTTCTAGCCAGGATATCATTTTATTTATACGACTTCGTGTGTTGTTTCGTCAAAATTTAATCGCGCATGATTGACCAAGTACCTTTGGACAATAAATCGTAAGTATAGATGGGCTTGTCAAGCTAATAAATATTTAAGAAATATTTTTCTAGTGCTGTCCTAGGGAATGTAAGCCCTGGGACAAAAACCCAGGATATATCTTTTACCGCGCGACCGTCTCAACCATGGAACTAAGCGCAAAACCACAGATACACCCTCTCACTCACCAATAATCGAGTACCACAGCGTATCCCTATCCTCATCGCTGGCTTGCGGCGTGTTAATCGGCCGTCCCACCTCGAGATCCTCAAACACCATTTGCGTCGACCCGAACACGTTGAACACAGGGGGATGCGGTGATGTCTCTGGGCGAGGGATCACGGTGAACACGACGCGTACTTCGCTGCGCAGTTGCTCGGGGAGACCGTTGTCACGGGCCTCGATCTGGTGTGATAACAAAAACAGAATCCATTATTGGTATACATGTAATTGTCTTTAAAATTATAAATGGTCTGTGGATCTGATTGTTTAGCAGCAGCCTTAACACTTTGGTCCATTCAATTTGGTCTAATCGTATCGTCTTTGAAAAGAGATGTGCTTCCATGTTCACGTTTTTTTTCTATTGATTTCGTTAAAATCGGTAGTAATAGATGGATTCAAATCTTACATCAAGAAGCAAAACTATTTTGACACCTGTTATAAAGTAGTATGTTTATATTTAATTCCCACATGGAAATATCGGGGGATATGTAACCAAATTCCAAATAAAAGCGCATTTCTTAACAATACTCACGATGAGGTTGAAACTCTGTCCCTCGACGAACTCCTTCTGCGAGTAGATCATGCCCGTTTTCGGATAGATCTTGAAGCGACCGTTGCCCTTGCCATCCACGATGCTGTAGGAAATGTCGGCATTGTCACCGGTATCAGGGTCGAAGGCGATCACCCTGTATAAGAGAGAAGAATATTATAAGTAAAACATGAATTGAAGTTTGAGGTTTCTGGAAATATTGACCCAGCTTGTCAATTAAGGTCCTTGCGTAATGTTTAACCCGATTCCGCACCAAATGTTACATATATGGGTGTTGAAGCGTTTCACATCTGTGTATGATAAGTAAAGGTTTATGTATAATAATGCGCATATGATAGGGATATGGACATACGATAACCGTATATTATTGTAAAATGCAGTGTTAAAACGAACACATGGTGAAATCCTTAACCGAGTAGTGATGACCCCTTCCGACCATATTTTTAAATATCAGGTACATGTATAAACAATATCGTAAACCGCTATTTAACAATGACAAAATACACATTGTACATTTTAAGTAACCGCTTGTCGGTTACGAATTATATTCTCAAGTGAAGTATGAACGACATGACCACTCTACTGCTTTAAGGTCGTCAGACCTCATT